>VZTS01017061.1:0-71864 GCA_013400795.1 Pluvianellus socialis | reverse complement strand
ATCTTTGTCAATGACCTGGATGAGGGGATCAAGTGCACCTGCAGTAAGTTTGCAAAGGACACCAAATCAAGTGGGGGTGTTGACCTTCTTGCTGGCAGGATGGCCCTACAATGGGATCTGGACAGGCTGAATTGATGGGCCAAGGACAGTGGTATGAAGTTCAATAAGGCCAAGTGGCAGGTCTCACGCTTGGGTCACAACAACCCCAGGCAGAGCTACAGTCTTGGAAGTATGGCTGGAAGGGACCTGGGGGTGTTGGTCAACACCCAGCTGAACATGAGTCAGCCGTGTGCCCAGTTGACCAAGAAGGGCAACAGCATCCTGGCTTGTAGCAGGAATAGGGTGGCCAGCAGAACAGGGGCAGTGATGGTCCCCCTGTACTTGGCACTGGTGGGGCCCCACCTCAAATACTGGGTTCAGTTTTGGGCCCCCTCACTTGAAGAAAGACATGGAGTTGCTGGAGCATATCCGGAGAAGGGCAGCGGAGCTGTTGAGGGGTCTGGAGCACAAGGCATCTGGGGTCCTGAAGAGCAGCTGAGGGACCTGGGGTTGTTCACCTGGAGAAGAGGAGGCTGAGGGGAGATCTCGCTCTCTACGACTGCCTGAAAGGAGGGTGTAGCTGGCAGGGTTGGTCTCTTCTCCCAAGGAACAGGTGATGGGACAAGTGGGAACGACCTCATGTAGTGCCTGGGGAGGTTTAGGTTGGATATTAGGAAAAACTTCTTTATGGAAAGGGTTATCAAGCATTGGAACAGGGTGCCCAGGGCAGTGGTGGAGTTGCCATCCCTGGAGGTATTTCCCAGCCTGGTAGACGTGGTGCTGAGGGACATGGGTTAGGGGTGGGTTTGGCAGTGTTGGGTTGATGGGTTGGACTTGATGATCTGAAAGGTCTCTTCCAACCTTGGTGATTCTGTGATTCTAAATGTGAACGAAGCAGCTTACTCTGGAAGCTCTGGGTAAAGCGGACACGTGCATCATGGCTAAGTGACTCCTGAGTGAGGAGGGACTGATGAAGGCTCACTGGTGTCAAGGCCATTTTAGAAAATGAAGTATATTGGTTATGGGATATGGGCACACTCATTAATGACTCATTTGCCCAACAAAACTTGTGAGAAACTATATTTAGTGGAAATGTTATAGAATTAGTTCAAAATAAAAAACATATGTCTTTTTAATGTGTCCATTAGAGAGGGTGAGTTCAAGTATTTAATTGATGTATTTTTGCAGAAATACACGGTGAATGTGAGTCATAATTAATGTTCTCATGAAGCTGAAGAAGGGCAGGATAGCAGAGTCTTCATCACACATCTTGAATGATTTCACTGAGATCAAAGCTTATCTTCCATTTAACAAGACAAATTAATTTCCTGAAAAATTCTGGTGTCAAATGCCCTGATAACATTTTTGATTTGTAGGCCTTATAGCAATATTAAATAATTAATGAGTCAACAATGTATTATCACTAGTGCCATGTGTGTTTGGATCTATGTTATTACCGTAAAGAAAATAGATGTCTAGTGACATAATTCCCTAATGTCCCCAAGTGGATGCTTTGGGATCAAATCTTCTGGTACAGAATCATTCATTCTTTTTGCAGGAAACAGTGGAAAATTGGTGGTCCGGGGCAGGGGTGGGAGGTAAGGAAAAAAACAACCCACCACAAAGCCAAGTGAAAAAATGGAAGCACATTAGTGCAAGAAAAGGAGCCTAGAATTGCTGGGTTTGGTCTAGCCCAGAATATATTACATTAACTTTATAAGTTGCATCGAAGTTTTAAAATTTTTCCCCTTCCAATTGTTCTGGAAGATATTATTTTCAAATCAACTTATAGATTTTTTTTTTGGAAGCATTTTGAGCCGTTACCCCACCAAAATGAATGAATTTGACTCATCATTTGGAAAAGGGTAGATCTAGGCCAACTTGTGATATCGGGAGTTTTTCTGACATTTATTTTCCTGTGAGTAAAAGAGGGAATTTGGTGTAAATTCCCTGGAATATGGTGTGATGTTCCCATTTTCGTAGCAGAAGTGTGGTGAGGCTGATGGACAAAGCTGTGCAGTAGTTGGGGTTTTCACCAAGGACTTGATTTCAAAATCTGGCTTAATTTTAAAAATGTTAAGAAGCTAATGTATCAAAACTCCCCATGTATGAATGTGTTAAAACCCTCTGGGATGATTTTGTTAAAAATCATTGAAATACCTTGTTGAAAACTGCTTTGTCTTACTCTGACGCCTGCTTCCTACAGCGCCAAATTTTCCTCTTCCGCCTATCCACTGGTCCTTCTCCCCGCCAATAATTTTTCAATACGTTGTCCAATTTCAGCCAAACTTGACAGTGGAGCAGGTGTTTAAGAAACATTAAGTTCCTACTGAATTACTGAAGGTCAATAGCTGAGGAAAGGGGAGATCCAAACGAGCGCTATGCCTGGAGAAGAGGTGGGATGGAATGTTCCAGCGGTGCAGGGAGACGGGAGCCGAATGTCCCCTTCGGGGTGTGTTAGGATGGAGACCATGGCTGGTCTCCTGAGTGAAGCCTGCTGAGACCTTTGTCGGCAGCTATGGTGCTGGCTGGAAGGAGAACTGGGGCGCTGGAGGTGACTTGTGGGGAGAGGAGGGATTAATGAGGTGGCAGAGTTAAGAAAATGGGATGTAATTTATCAGGAAATTAAGTTTTCTAGAGTTGTGGGGTGTGCCAAGCAACGCGTTCATATTGGAATAACATACAGCATAGCTCTTGTGTGATGCAAAAAACCCTCTTGAAAATAAAAAAGGAAAAGGTTTCATTCTGAAATGTCAGGGCATTTTTTGATACTGGCAGCTTCCTTTCTCTTTTTTCCTGAAATTATGTTGATACTGGCAGATTTCTTTGTGTTTTTTTCCTTCTGGAATTATATTGATAAGCCTGCAAGATGTTCTGGGTTTGATGGGACTATTAATTCCTATGGAATATAGATAATTAAAAAAAAAAAATGTCTTAATGGCTTTGATTTTTACATAATATATACCTAGATAATGTGGACTGTACCTGTACAGTGTCCTGTGAATAAAGGGCAGGGAATGGTTAACCTGCACAATTTATTGCGGTTAATTCCTTCAGTCCTATTGGTTCCTCATAAAGTATTATTAGCATAATAAATGATCATGATGATACAGGGGCTGATCCGTATTCAAATTGTTAGGTAGGGATTAGCAACCAGCTGGAAACTGCTGAAGATTTGGCATCATGTTCTCAAGTCGGAGAAGCCCCAGTGAAGGTAACGCGCTCCCATCAAGGCATTTTGTACTGGTGCGCTGTGGGCTGCGAGTAGAGCAGGTCCAAAACTGAGAGAAAACCAATAATTTTGCTTACTTATATTAAAAAACCCAGAAAATTATGGGTGTTTTGGATTTTGTGGTGGGTTTTGGGGTGCAATACGTTCATCTTTGCTCTATTTGGGAAATCCTTGGGATGTACAGTAGGTGGGAAGTTGCAAAGTGATCTCAGGATATTATTATTTCCATCATGTTTCCTTCGCGTTTGTGCGAGTTGTTTGGAATTTGGATGAATCAACTCATTCATTTTTCTCCTGAAAATTTTTTCTCTGTTTTAGTGGGAAGGGAAAGTGAAATGTGGGGTTTGGGTGTGAGATTTACTTTTGGCAGATGGGGAAGACTTTGATTTTTAGAACATTTCAAGAAGACTCTCTTTTGCTTTGGCCCCAGATTTCTTGGGAGAACCAAACTGCTTTTCTCTTTAACCTTTTTGCTTCTATGTCTGTGGCTGTCATCATTTCCTCCTCTAGTATTTCTATTTTTAGCCAGGCTATTTAACTGTTAAGTGGTAGCAAGATGGGTCAGACTTCCTTTATGTGTACATGTATGAATCGGAAATGACTGTATTCAGCTTCCCAGGAGTGCAACATTTTTATGCTTTGGAAGCTTTCTTTAGTTTCCAGTATGAAGGAGATTATTTTTTATTATATTTTTCTTCCATTCTTACATCTAGTCTATGTTTATCTTATGTATACCTTCGGTTAGGAGAGTTTATTCCAGTTTATGCCAGAAGTGGAGTAAACGGGATGAAGGATGCTCTGAATTCTTTCCTATTCCCCTGAAAATTGTGAACAATTTTGGCTACCACTTTGCATCAATTTTATGCCTACTTTTGCTAGGGTTTGTTAGGCAAGGGGCAGCATTGGAGCAAGTTAAATACAGAATCTCTAAGTAAACGTATTGGCTTAGAGCAATAGTAAGTTTGGTTTCTTTTTTTAAGAAGCTTTGTAAATTAGCATTGACACTGAACCTGGCGCCTGTCCATGGAAAAGGCAAAACCTGCATGAAAAGCCATGGGCGTAAGGTTTGGATGCAGTTGCTCAAAACTCCGCTTCAATAAATCCACAAGTTTGGAGAACGGACCTGGTTATTTAGAGCTCAGTCATGACGCTGGATTTTATTATAATTTTTAAAAATTCCTATTCCAGAGGATGCTTTTGCTAGGTATCTCCAGTCTCTAGGGCAGCTGTGGGTACGTGTGTGTTTTATTATCATCATTATCGTCTCCTGAGGATGGCCAGGAGCCATTGGGACACGGCCCTGGCAGGAGGTGGCATTTGCATCCCGGCCTTTGAGCGGCGGTGGGATGTCAAAGCTCATCTCGGAGCCCCCTCCCTCTGCTTGACAGTTGTGGCAAATAAGAACAATTTATTCCTGACAGCTTTAGTAACAATATCAACTAATTTATGTGGAAGCTTCTCCTGGGATAATTGGGATGCGGACATGCTCTGCATAAAAGCCAAGGGGTAGGAAGAGACCCCCGGCTCACCAACTGCTGCTCCCGGGAAAGCTGGAGGCCAAGCAGATTGTCCCTTTTCAGAAGAAATTAAGGTTGGAAGACAAAGAAGCAAACCCTGCGTGGGTCATCTGTCAGGAGCCCTCCGTAGAGCTTGGGAGGGAACAATGGGAACCACTTCAGCTCAAACAATGCAACTTAGGGAAATGCAGGTTTTTATTAGAGAAAGGGAATAGAAATGTTGGTGCTCAAGCGCTTTTGCTGAGCAACACCTTCTTTCCTCCCCCCACTCTTTAATTTAAAGCTCAAATAAAATCTACTGAGCGGAAAGTTTCCTACTTACCTCTCTTTTTTTGGTCCTGTTTTGGCAAGATCAGCAAATAAGTTACGCAAATTCTGGCTGGCAAAGTGAATTTTGTGGAAGGAGGACATGCTGCGGAGATGGGAAGAGGGGCAGAGATGCTGATGCCAGTTTAGGAGTTGTTATTAAAAGTTAAAGAATTGTTTAAAAAATTACACTGATTCCCTGTAGAGTTTCCCTGCTCTTTGGAAACTTTAAGCTTTATATTTAGCTAGCAGACACAATGAGGCAATTTTGCCTTCATTTTTTTCTGAGAAATTGGCTCCAGATCTACAGATGGTTAATATTTGCATAATTTGGAACTCTTTAGTATAAGACTCAACTATGCTAATTTACACCAGCTGAGACCCTTCTCCTTTTTGCCATCCAGAAAAAACCTCACCACCCCAAATTAAAAAAAAACAACCTAGATAAAAGGAAATAGGGACAAGAAGAGACAAGGTGAAATTGAATTTCTTACGCTGCATCTGATGGGCACCTGCTGATTTGGAATTTGTAGAAGTTCTTCTGTGTTAATGATGTGTTTATTACTTTGCTTGTAATGCTGAATCAGTCAGGTTTGAATCAGTAAAAATATCCCTCTGTTTCCTCTTGGTGTTGTCTGATGACCTGATTGTCTTTGTTCCATGGAATATGCTAAGTAGGTTTTGAGCTTCTATTGTGTTGCTGCTTTTTGAAAAAAAAACCAAAAACAAAACAACAAAACCACTAAAAAAACCAAACATGAGAAGGCCTATATGATGGCGCGTCTTCCTCTAAATGCTGCTTGTCCTTACAGGGGCTTCATTTAGATGTATGTGTGGGCATATTTATTTCTGAGAGCAGGGTATTTAAAGAGGGCAATGGAGAGGAAGGAAGGCAGGAGTGCAAAACGTCAAGTTTTCCTTACCTGATAAAATCCACCAGAGTAATTTAATAACCGGGATATGTAATATTAGGCGGTTTTCTTACAATCTTGGGGGAAAACCACTGGTTTCCTTCCTCCGCTATACCAGCGTATGCCAAGAAACGTATGAAAAAAGATTGTTTTGAAGACTAAGCCGTTGTCTCTGGCCAGCTCTATAGTGATATCCCTTGTAAGCCGATGGCACTGTCGGTGGATATTCTGATGGAGAGACCATGACCATGGTCATTGCTGGCTCTGCATCTGTGTGCGTGGCAGAGTTGGGCTTTTCTTGCCTTTGTGTGTGGGTAACAATTAGTAATAACCAGGGGGAGAGAAACTCAAGTTTTCTGAGTGCTTTTCAAGCCCCAAGGTCAGAAAGAGTTGCCTTGTTATCTGTAGATTTATATTCTGCTTCAAAGCTGATCCCAAAATGCTGCTTTTCCTTACCCTCTCTGCCAGTGTAGGTCTTTACACCCTGGGGATATGAGCTACCTATGCCAAGAGGAGTCGGGTCACCTACAAATGGGGTGGTTTTATTTGTTGAAAAAGTGTTGTTTTTTATCTGGAGCCTTTTGGGAGGCTTTGCTCTTTTTTAGCCTGGGGGAGAGAGTGGAAAAAAAATTGTGAAGGCAACAGATGCTGGACACTGATATTGTGTAATGGCATATTTCACGGCTGTCACTCCGTTATCCCTGCGGGAAGCATGTGTCTTGACTCCCTGCCTGCCCAGCAGGTGAGATGGAGGAGATGAGATGCCTGCCCTTGGTGAGGGACTGGGGGGAAGTGGAATCATTGGGGGTGGCAGCATGTGGGGTTTATTATCTATTGTGGTTTTTTTAATCACTCAACACTTCATAATCCTTAGAGCATGTTAGAGATTACTTTCCTTGACCTCCTTCTCAGTGGTAGAGCTTAAACAATGGAGAAATAAAACTTAGCAGCAAGGTAGACTTGTGGCTTCATCTCTCTCTTCTCCACCCTTCCATGGAGGAACGCCGGTGCTCAGGGGGAGCCAGGCTCAACTGTTTCTTCGCTGCTGCCTTTGTGGTTTTTCAGGGATGGTTAAATACCTTCTCCATAGCTGGAAGGGCGTGATGGCTGCCTCTTTAGAAGATGAAACTATTATGATCCATTTTGAGGCTGAACAAAGTAGCTTGTGATAGCGTGTTTGGATAGCCGTGTGTGTTTGCATATGTCTGGCAAGAGGAGAAGGAAAGATGAGCTCTGCAAAGAAACCGCAGCCCTCGGTTGTGATTTTACACTTGAGAGGTTCCTATTCAAGCATGTGAGAATCTATGAATGTTGGCGTGTTGTTTAGGGGGAAAAAAAAGTACAGTAATTTTCCCCTTTTTCTTTCCCTCCTCCCGCCCCACGCTTCTGCCAGCTCCATCACGTACAGTTGTTTTAGTAGCAGGAGGACTCTATAATTTTCGAAATAACGTAAATCAAGAAAAGCATTAAAAACGGAATCTGTAACTGAAGATAGTCAAAACAGCTTGGGGGCTGGGTTCAGGTGGGGTTTTGTTCTTAAACTGTCCTGTTTTCACAGAGGTGGGACGACCCGCTTCTGTGTGTCCTGCAGGCTCCTTGGGGTGATGATGTTACACATATGGAATTCTGTTCCCCAGTTGTTCTACCGTGGTGTTTTCCTCGAACGTCGTTCTGGGACAATGTGAATCTTTGGTTTTCCATCACTTAGAGTTGTAGCAGGGGTGGTGAGGCTCGGCTGGAATCACAGAATCATAGAATGGCTTAGGTTGGAAGGGACCTTGCAGATCATCGAGTTCCACCCCCCCTGCCATGGGCAGGGACACCTCCCACTAGACCAGCTTGCCCAAGGCCACATCCAGCCTGGCCTTCACCACCTCCAGGGAACACCTCAACAACCTCTCTGGGCAACCTGTTCCAGTGCCTCACCATCCTCAAAGGAAAAAATTTCTTCCTAATGTTTAATCTAAACCTGCCCTCTTCCAGTTTAAAGCCATTTCCCCTCGTCCTATCACTACATGCCCTAGGAAAAAGTCCTTCCCCTGCTCTCCTGTTGGCCCGTTTAGGTACTGGAAGGCCGCCATAAGATCTCCCCAGAGCCTTCTCTTCTGCAGGTTGAACAGCCCCAACTCTTTCAGCCTCTTCTCATAGGAGAGGTGCTCCAGCCATCGGACCATCCTCGTGGCTCTCCTCTGGACACGCTCCAGCAGGTCCGTGTCCTTCTTGTGTTGGGGACTCCAGAGCTGGATGCAGTACTCCAGGTGGGGTCTCACCAGAGTGGAGTAGAGGGGCAGAACCACCTCCCTTGACCTGCTGGCCACACTTCTCTTGATGCAGCCCTGGGTGCGGTTGGCCTTCTGGGCTGCCACCGCACAGTGCTGGCTCATGTTGAGCTTCTCATCCATCAGCACACCCAGGTCCTTCTCCTCAGGGCTGCTCTCCAGCCGTTCCTCACCGAGCCTGTATCTGTGCTTGGGATCGCTCCGACCCAGATGTAGGACCTTGCACATGGCCTTGTTGAACTGCACGAGGCTGGCTTGGGCCCACCTCTCCAGCCTGTCTGGGTCCCTCTGGATGGCATCCCTCCCCTCCAGTGTGTCTCCTTCACCAAACAACTTGGTGTCATCGGCAAACTTGCTGAGGGTGCGCTCAACCCCACTGTCCATGTCACTGACAAAGATGTTGAATAGTGCAGGTCCCAGCACCAACCTGAAGTGGGGCTAAGGGGAAATACTGCTCCTGCGATGTTGCTCTTGACCTTCTGAGGATGATACTGTGCAAGTTCACTATTTTTCCAGTTTATAAAATTATGGCCTTTAAGCTTTGGCAGAGTAACTTGGCTGCTCTATCCGCACAGATTGATGTGTGCAGGTCCACACGGATCCTTTCTGATAGCCATAATCCTGTCGTACAATGCTTGCGCCGTTGGTTAAAGGGAAGAAATGCCTCCAGTAGTTAGTGCCAGACAGCAAGGGACGTGTCTGGCTACTAAGATTTATTTGCAGGTCAGCTGCTCTACAGTGGCCCCACTTTACCTTTCAGAAGTGAAGTGATGATTTATTGTGGGGTGGTTTTGTATGCACTGAGTATTTTTGTGATGGAAGCCTCGGAAAAGGGCACTTTCTATATTTACATTAGGAAAAGTGACTTCCAAAGTAAAAGTCAGCAAAAGATTTAATTAACCTTTTCACTATAAATCTAACTCCATTGATTGTCTTCTGCTTCCTCCTCCCTTTCCTCTCCTTTCTTGTTCTCTTTGTGGTAGACCAATTTTGTTGCCTGTATTTAGATATTGCATGCATCAACTGCTCTCTCAGTCTCCGAAACAACCTTATTTTTTCATTTCTGGGTCTCCCATAGTGATTTTGGCTGCTTTATTACTTCCTCTAGTCCTGATAAATTTTTAATTGAAAATCAATATAGGCCCAAGAATATAGGGTCAGCAGAGAAGTTTTGTAACCTACCAGGGATAAAACTTTAAAATATTATTTTTACCTCAGGGCTTCACAATTTCCCTTGAAAGAATATTATTTATGGGAGCAAAGGGAGAGAGGAGGCGTGTTCTGGCAATTGGAGTCCTGCTTTTGAAGGATAATCAGAATTATTTATAGGATTTTGATTTACCCCCCATATTAAAATAATTTTAGATTTGGAGAGAGTTAAGAATTTGCAATTTCTTCAGTGCGTGGTGAGCTGTACTGTAAGGTTTCCAGCCAAATACTTCTCCAGAAATCAAGTTGGATCCAAACGAAGAACTTGCTGAGACTTGAACAGTATTTTTATTATTTTTTTCTGTTAACCCTGCTCTCCTCCTTGGATGATGCTGGAAGTAGAAGCATGGAAAACCAGATTATAACCAAAGAGCGTGGTGATACCTGTGTCTGCATTAGCATGTTGAGGAGGTGAAGAGTCCTCCACCACGTGGATAAAGCACAAGAGCTGGGAGATACAAGGAGCTTTGAAAAGTGCAATTGAAATCCAAGCAGAAATGCTAATGTGGGCATCTTCCATCTGTCCCTGAAGCACCATTGTTTTGAGAGAAATCCCAGTGCTTTAAGATTGCTGCCGACTTCTCCATTTCCCAACTTTCGCAACAGATGAGCGATGTTTTGATACAATACCGTGTGTGTTAGGCTTCCTGTTATTAAAACTGCTTTTTCAAATGCTAACTAACCCAAGGGGGAAAAAAAGTTTGTTTCCAAGCTTGCTATATCTCACTTCAGTTTTTTAGATGTTGTCAGCAATAAATTGCTGGCCCTTTTTTTAACTGTAGAAGTTCAAAAGGATATGACTTTGCACATATTTGCACTAATATAGCATCCAAGGATCCTACCTAGTTCTGCTAACAGTGACCAAGCATATCACAAACTCAATTATGTTGTAAATTCAGGTTTTTTCGTCTGGTTCTTCTTTAGGCTTAGTAAAAGCTTCAGACACGAGCTGCCTTATGGATTTGTATCAAAATCAGGTGACAGATGTGCAGGATTATTTTTACTGCAATCAAAAATTGCCAAGTGGGCCAGTTCAGACAAAATAAAAGCATTGTCAGAAAGATGTAAAAAGCTTAGAAAGCATTTAGAAGTTTTGCAACAAAAATTGGGGATGATATTTTTTTGGCTATTTGCAGTAATGGGTTATGAAATTGAGTACCGTTGCTGGTATAAAAGATCACTAAACTTTAACTGTTCGTCTCGGAGGTTGTCCTTGAGTAAAGCGGCGGTGCGTCTAGCTTGCCCGGGTATTTCTCGAAATAAATCCGGCACTTTTTGAAGCCCGTGCACAGTGCTTGGGGTCAGCTCCAGCTGGCTCGGTGGGAAGCGCCTTGGAAGGCCTTCCGATGAGTTCCCATTGTCTCATTCCATCTAAAAGCCAAGAAGAGGAATTGTGGTGGAACCATTGATCCAGCTTGGCCGCTGCGGGGAGGCCAAAGGCCAGCAGCCCAGCTTGGCCCAGTCGGAGCCAGCTTGTTTTTAATGGGATTAACCATCGCACGGCAGCGGGGGACGTGGATCAACCGCACGCAGGGTAGAGAGCTGCTCCCGGCTTTTCCATCAAACCCACAGAAACGACGCGACGTTAAACTACATGTAGGCAATATTTTGGTTCTTTTATTTTTCCTTGAGTTGGGTTTGCTTCTTGCGCTTTCAACCAGTTTTGCCTGGAGGGCTGTGAAAGCTGCGTTTGGCCTTGTAAATAATAAGAAGTATTATAGCAATATATAGTATATAGCAATTAGTAAGTACTAAGAAGTAGAGCTGTCTGTGTTTACATGGGTTTTTTTGAATTGGAATGTGTTGAACCTGAATGTAGCTATAAGAAGTGGTGCAACAGTATGAATTAAAATAAAACTGTTTGCTGGGACTTGTGCAAATGTAGTTCAAAGAACGGTAAGTCGCATGCGTGGGACCTGTTCCGTGATAACGATGTCAGGTTGCAAATTGTAAATCCTGTTTTTCCTTAACGGTAACGGAGATTCTTTTAATACACATGGCAAATAACTGTTGACCAACTGCTTGAAGGGCTTTGGTCTGTGAAAAATGTGCAGTTGTGCGCTCAGTGATTCAATTCCTTTTGCTATGTGATTTTTTTGAATAGCATTTCTGCTGTGAAAGATCCTCTAAATGCTATCTTTTCTTACGGCTCCAACAATATTTTTTCATTCACCTGCAGATTCACTTGTGCGTGGCTATACATTTGAGAATCAGGGTAAAGACAGTTATTCATGCTCGACTCTTGTAGTTTGAAGAAGGGGAAAACTCTGTGCATCCCAGTGACTTTGGACGGTGCGTGTTCGATGGCACTATAACCAGGAACTTAAAAAAACGCGACTGATTTCTTCCTTAACTTAAATCTTTCATTATGCTACTTCAAACCTAATTTCTTGCTTGTTTCTTCTGAATGGTAACTTCCATTAATTTCATTCTAGGTAATGATACAATTATACGTAATCATTGACACCGTTTAATATGCAGCACATCAGTTCCTTTGTGCAGCCTTTTCGGCTGCTTGAATTTGGACGCTTTCCATCATGTGTGTTGCCAAGAGCGGTTCTGGAGTCGCTGACACTTTTGTCTGACATTAGTCGAGAGCAGTAAAGCACAGTTCCTTGGCAGGATTTTTTGCAAACTTGTCCGTTTTGTAGGTGTCGATTTGACGGTCGGAAGAAAGGGATGAGCCAGCTAAAAAAAAAAGATATTTCCCATATGAAGTAATGGCGGAAGTGTTCAGCTGGGATAAAGAACTCATCTAGGAAGAAATCTCCTGGAGATGCAGGCGGTGGATCTGTTTTAAGTGCTAATGACAAAAAATATTTCATATTCCTTCCCTTGAGCTATGATTTTGAAAACAGAAAGTGCATATTGATTAGGTAAATCAAAAACTCGTCTATTTTTTTTAAATGCAGGCCATGTCTGCTGGCCTTGCTGTGTGAATGAGGGCTGCAGGAATGGCTGCTCGTTTTGTTTATCCCAGCCAAATTTTGCCTGTGGTATTTGACATGAGTACATCGCTTAGGTTTTATTTGATGTGGTTCGTTACTAATCAGAAGACGTGCTGTTGAGGCCCAGAATCTGGCCTTTTTTCCCCCAAGACCGGGCACCTGAACTCGGTGCAGGTACATGGGCGGAAGCGGGATCAAAACTCAGCCCTTGCGGAGGAAATCCGGGTCCCGCAGATTCCAGTGGTGCACTGGTGATGCTGGGGGGGACCGGCAGGGAGGTCATGGTGTGGCTAAATGGGAATCCATAAATGCCCGACTGTCATGAGCTCCTTCAGGAATGCGAACAGGGAGTCTCCTGGTGTTTGAAGAACCCTCTGAAGCGGCAGCGTTAGCGGCGTGCGAGCGCTGGGGAGTCTCGGGCGCCAGCTAGAGAAAGCGATAATGATTCCATGCACCATGGGGACAAAGGAAACGGGGAAAATCTGTCTCCTTGTCTTTCTGCGTGTTGTCTGATGTCTTTGATCATTGGATTTCGGTGTATTCCTCTGCAAGACTTGCCACTTTTGAAGCTACTTTTGATTTGATGCTGTTATGTACTTCGGTGGGTGGAGTCCCTTGTACGCTGCAGACAGGCAGGAGCTGAATTACTTGCCACCCACCTCAGCCCACGGGCTGGATACTGGTGGCTTTTGCCCCCCATTGGAGGTGGCTTTTGCCCCCTGTTGGAGGTGGTTTTTGGCATCTGTTTTCTAAAGAATTTGAAAATATTTTACTATTACTTTTCTCTGTACTATAGGTGGCTGGGCAATGCTTCTTCATCCTGCCAGGTACAATAAATCCTGGCTTAACTGGGAATGCACCCGAGTGCATTGGGAGGGTTGGTGGGGTCTGCTTGGTAACCCCAAACGTGCCATCTACTGAGCAACTAAGGCTGGCTTAGAGAATTAGCAGTTCGTTAGGAAGAGGTTTACTTGCCTAATGAGGTGCTCAGTTACCTGCTGATGGTCAGGTCTTGCTTTTTTTATTGCTCTTTTTCCTGATGGTAACAACTCTGCAGTGGGTCCCCAGCAATAAGAGCCTTTCTAGAGATATATAGGACCATTTTACTGAATTTATGACCTTCCAGAATAAGTAACAGCCACCTGCCCCAGCCTATAGAAAGGTGCTTGGTTTCTGTTAAATTCTACGTGCTTTTGGAGTAACTTAAATGCATTCCTGTTAGTTTAGCTCCTGTGAAATTCCGTAGGTTAATTCTGCTCAGGCATGATGACCAATTGCTGGTAAACACCCACAATAAGCAAATCTGGGGCTTTGAGGACAGAACGAGTGGTCTGTAAGGAGTTATATTGCAGCTTGTGCATTTAAGTGAAACCTTGATCCACAGATTGGTTCCAGTTTTTAGATGACTGCCAGACTCCTGTCACAGCCCTCCTCTGTGATGAACCCTGAGGTTTGGATTTGTTTGGTAGATGCCTTTCAACTGTGTCAATCAGCTGCTAATTGAGGTCCATCCACCCTTGCCTGTGCATCTTCAGGAGTTGCATCTGCTTTGCCTTGCTCTTGGTGGTGTCTGGCTATGTCTCACTCCTGACCAAATGCGGCGTTTTCTGGAGTTGTTCCTTAAAAGGGAAAAAACTGGCTCCTTCCAGTCAAATTTTAGTAACTACTGTGGCTTCTCCCTGACCCAGGTAATGCCACATCTGCAGCTGGGGCAGGGATGGCACCTCCTCTGGCATTCGTACAATGGTTTGGGTTGGAAGGGACCTTCAAGACCATCTAATCCAACCCCCTGCCCTGGGCAGGGACACCTCCCACTAGACCAGGTTGCTCAAGGCCAGGTTGGTTGGGGCTTTGAACACTTCCAGGGATGGGGCAATTCACAAATTCTGTGGACTGTAATGCTGATTACAGAAAAGACAAGAGCTTCCTTTCTCTTTGAAATTAGTGGCCAAACAATAGGAAACTGATGCTATTTGGTTTGGAGTGTTTATCATGGATATTTGGCTCAGATGGGGTGGCCCTGGATGGACTATCTGCTGGTTGATAAAGATTTAAGAGCTTGAAATATGGTTTTATGTAAAAAACCATGGCGAGATTTCATTCAAATTATTTTAAGTATTGAAGATAAAATATTAACCTCGATAGGACCAGTTTTAAGGTTATCTTTGTAAAAACTGCATTTTTGGTCTGTATTACAGGCTAGGTGGGTCTGACTCCATTTAATGACAAAACAAAACCGAGAGATGTCTAGACACAGCGGATTTTCATAGCTGTTTCTGCACCCGCTACCATGATGTTACACATCTGTGCTGTTTCTTGGCTCATTTGTGTTATGCTTTTTCTGAGCTTGTTTTTTTTCTTTACTTTGTTTTGTGGTTTTTTTTTTCTCCCTTAGGGATGCTGTTGCATCCTTCTTCTCTCTCCCTCCTTAGGAGCTGGTTGGTGGTATGGTACTACCTTCTAGTTATTTGTTCCCTCCTGCTTTCTCTTTTCTATGCATTTTTCAGTAGTTTTGCTGTTGACAATGATGTGAGGAAGGATGGCTCCTCTCCCTGAGGCTACGGAGGGGGATTACAGCAGTCAGGTGGGTAGATGACAGCCCAGAGGATGTGACAAGGAGGATGTGACAGTCGGTGTCCTCAGGCTGCAGTGATTCCTGCTGGGACACAGGTCCCAGCCTTCGGAGCGAGGACAGCCTGAACGAAAGCCCATAGGCTTGACGCTGTGCAAGGGACATGGGAATTAGCAGAGGACAAGGTGGATGCTTCCAAGCATCCCAGGTTAGAGGTTTGGTAGTGAAGCTTTCACGTCTGCCGGTGAGAAAGGGGGTGCTGGTCCAAGCCCTGTTCCTCCCGGGAGAAGATTTTTGAGTCTCAGGACTAAGGTGGGATGGGCTTATTCCTCCTGTGTCGTATCTTTTTTTTTTCCTGCTGCGTTTGTGATGGATGGCTTTGATCTAAGTTTTACTTGCAGAATTCCCTACTGCCACCGTACCTGTTGCTTCCTTCTTCCCTGGCACCTGCCAAATTCCTCATCTTTCCAGGCCTGGTGTGACGCGGGTGAAGTTTGGTATTCCGGGGAAAGGTACGGTACAGAGATAAATTATTCTGAGGGCAGATGAATCCTGTTGACTGGCATTTTATTGCTGGATTTGACTGTTGAATAATAACCGGGTTGGTAAGAAATGGGCTTGTCGCTCAGCAGGCTGCAGGAGTTTGCAACACCTCTAATTATGGAGAGAGAGAATTTCATCCCAGCGAAATCGGCTTGCTGTAATGCTCGTCCTCTAGGATGCGTAGCATTTAGTGTATCCTACATATCCTTAACACGATGTTATTTGGACTAATTTTGACACTTGTTGCCTTAGCAAGCCATGTATTTTTCACTGCACTTAAGAGAGCGAAGGGCTGTTTAAGAACTATATATTTATTCAGTCACTTAGGTTATATAGGAAAAAAAAAAAACCCCTTGGGTGCTGCTAATAGGGAATTGATGTTAAGGCTGTAGCCCTGGAATAGAGAGCTGTTCCTTTTTTAAAATAAAAGGGTACTTTGATATCATGTTGTTTCCAAACAGCCTGCTTTTTGTTTGCCCTTAGAGGTACTAAAGCTGCATTTTTTGCAGAAATGCTGAGCGTACAGGTTTCCAAAGAAGGGTTTGTATATTGCACATCTTTAAAAGATCACAATGCCAGTTTACTCTTATGTTTTCCACGGAAATATAAGACTTGGAGTGGCACTTTTGGTCTGGGACTGTGGAGATCCAGACCTCAAACGTTTGCTATGTTGTACACGTAAGCTGGCAAAAAGTCAGGGTCCTGCTTTGAGTTTTAATTCAAAACTCCTTTGATGTTCACTTTTTTAAAATATTCTTTGACCTCCCTTTGAAGCTAAAAGGTGGCAGAAATTTGGTGAATAGAAGCAGCTGAATTACCAGCATATATTGCCAGATTACTTTCCGTTAATCAGGGACCCCAGTTCTTCAGAATATCCTGGTGATGTTCCACTTCTTGCTTTGTTTGGTGTTAATTATTGAGAGAAGAAAGGAAGGTCTGGCAGCTCCTCCAGCTGGCAGGAGAAGGTGTCTTTCCAGTTGGGGTAAGGGAGATCTCTGGTACCTTGTAAGCAGTTGGTCGTGGTGCCCCTCGGCTCGGAAAGTTGCATTTGTACCTTAGGAACATGGGAGATGCTACTGGCTCATCCTCTATCTGGGGTGGCTTTCACAGGAGCCCAGAGTAAGGATTGATTTCATGCTTCTTCATTATCTACCAATCTACTTAAGTGGACCTCTTAATTAGTCCAGTCTAAACCCCATCTTGTAGCTGGACGCAGTCGGCTTGCTCTTCAGAATTGCGCTGGACACCTGCCCTGTTGAGCCCCTGCCACGTTCCAGCCGTGATTTAAAAACATTTTGCTTTAAAGATCTGAAGAATTGTCTCACTTGACAACTCCTCGTTTGTTAAGTGACCACTTTGGGCACTTCATTTGCTGTTCCTGCCCTAGAGATTCCTCTCATCCGTCATTTTCTGTCTGTCCCGGGGCTGGTGGGTTCAGATTTCTCCCATCGCTCTTCTTTAAGCAACGTGATAAAGATCCAGAGGTTCAACAGTCAACGCATTTGGCAGGATGCTTCGTTATCCGGAGGCTGTGGGACGTGTCTCAGGAGAAGATTCCCATGCAGCGCTGTCCGTTCGGTGTCTCGCCTGGCTGTGGAAGCAGAAACCTGCGACGTTTCTGCAGCAAGTGGTGAAATTAAATCTCTGTATTTGAGGAGCTCAGGGTGTTTTGCGTATTGTGTCAAGGTATTTAAGAGCATAACCTTTCATGTTATGAATTTTGGCCTGTCTTTTTTTGGAGAGCTTCCAGCCCGTTGCTATCTGTGCTTTTTTTTTTTTCTGGGTGGTTTTCAACTCCTGCCGTAAATTCTTCCTTCTCCGCCGTCCTGCGAGTTGCCTCGCTAAATCTGTGCTGGATGCTGTGAGCGAGCCAGGTTCTCCCATCTGGTCAATTGTACCTGTGGAAAATGGATGTCAGACCTTGCCAGGTGGGGTGGTTTCCTTCTCCCTGAGCCCCAATCGCCGTTGCCCTGTATCTCTTGCAGTTATCCCTGCAGGTGCAAAACACGGGGATAAAACATTACTGGCCGTATATTAAGGTAAAGCTACTTTAAGGAATGATGGGAAGCAAGGGAGCCAATTACTCGGCATGATTAAAAGCAAACAAATGGCCTGTAATTGCGTTTCACAATTAAAAATTCACTGCATATTAGTATATTTTTAGTATTGAGTTTACTAACGCTTCATAGAGCTGTATAGCATGCGTTACTAGTAGCTGCTGTATAATTGCAATATAATTTAAGTTTTCAGTGCCAAAATGTTTTTAAAATGGGGTTTGGTCGAAAGGCTGAGGGTAATTTTGAAATGGGATTTGGTACAAAGTGGTTTGGGTTAGGTCATGTCTTGCGATTCTCGCTTTGAATTCAGTGTCTGGCTATTCAAAGGCCCCAGCAGTGAAATATGTGAATAATCCCAGATTCCGGCCATTCCGTCTGATCTATAGCACATCCTTCTTAAAAAAACACCTCAGCCATGACTCACGGAAGTTCCTGGCAGTGGGGAGGCTGCTGTATTTCTTAATATTTCTTCAACGCATCCGAGTATTGAATAGATGGGCTCTAGCGGAGATGTGAATGAATGGTGTTGGCGACTTATGCGCCCAAAAGTACCTAAAATGCATTAGGGGAGGGGAAAAATTAACAATAGTGGCGTGGAAAATAAACAAGAGATAGATCTGAAGTTTTGGAAACTGCTGTAAAGTCTCTAATAGCCTTAAATTTAACAAAAAAAAGTACTCAGGCAAAATGAATTATTGTGTGATGGGGGGATATGAATAAAGCTGAGCATTTCAGAACGTAATGTTTGTAAAACATGGCTTGTCCCCATCCCAAAAATGTAGGAGACTGAAAAGTCGATGTCTCCTTCCACTCCCCCCTCCCCGCCCCGGGATCTGGCTCTGGGGAAGGTCTGGAATTGCCGCTGTTCCGGTGGTAAAAACACGCCGCTGCCTGAACTGTCTTGAACATACGCAGCTGCATATTTATATCCAGTTGAAGCTTAAATCATTAAACCACCACTACAATAAACATTTTTGAGGTGTCAGTGTGACGTGATACGATCAACAGCTACTCTCCCAAATTATTTTTTTTGCCTGGAATTTTCTGAGTGTTTCTCCTTAATAACTATAGGTGTTTCTAAGGGAATTTTCTGACGTGCCAGATCGCTCTGTCCCTTTGAGGTTTAACTTCAAACTGCTTTTACTCTTGCATTTGAATATTCCATAGCTCCGGATTTCCTTGTCGCCGGGTATATTTTACCACTTAGAACACTTCTGGGCAACAAATGCGACTGCATGACAACAGCAGCGGTGACGCTGTGCATTTTGCTTGGAAAATACGCACATTTATCGCTTGCAGTAGCTGAGGGAAGGAAAGAAAAAACATTGTCTAGGCACGTTTTCTTCTTCTGATGTCCTATTAAAATGGAACAAAATGTTCCCTGTTTGGCTGCGGAGTGGCCTGGAAGCAACTCAGAGTTGCCTGTCCTACATTTGGTTGCTTGTGCTTGATTTAAAAAAAAAAAAAAGAGTTTAGGGCATGTAGTGATAGGATGAGGGGAAATGGCTTTAAACTGGAAGAGGGCAGGTTTAGATTAAACATTAGGAGGAAATTTTTTCCTTTGAGGGTGGTGAGGCACTGGAACAGGTTGCCCAGAGAGGTTGTTGAGGCCCCATCCCTGGAGGTGTTCAAGGCCAGGCTGGATGTGGCCTTGGGCAACCTGGTCTAGTGAGAGGTGTCCCTGCCTATGGCAGGGGGGTTGGAACTCCATGATCTGCAAGGTCCCTTCCAACCTAAACCATTCTATGATTCTATGATTAAAAACTCTTTAAGGTTTTTAAATGTTAAAGATAAATCAATACTTAAATACTTTCCCTGGCTAGTATTTTTATTATCGCATTTCGTATGACAGCTAAAATCTGGATAATACAGTGCAAAAAAGACTAAACAGGGAGGAAAAGCAGAAGATGCATCCAAATTGAATAAGATATGGGTGATTTCTTCAGGCAACTGACTTCACAAAAGAAAAGGTGCTGAATAAAGATTTTTTTTTTTTTGCCTAAAAGGCCAGATTTTGAACCAATAGAAGGACTAAACCCCATACTTGGAGGAAGAAATGCAAAGGCTGAAGGGATTAAATTCTCACCTGGTTCACCGGAATGTGCGCGCTCACACTTCCACACCAGATTCCATTATTAAAAAGTTAAATTGAAGGGAGGAAAAAAGAAAAGAATTAGTTCTGTGTGATGATTGTTTCCAACTTAGTTTGAAATGGATGGGATCTCTGCCATAAAATGTCCTGAAAAAAAATATTTGTGTACTGAAATATTAAAAATGAAGCACTAAATAACATTAGTCACTAGAGAATGACACTCTAGACTCCTAGCAAGCTACCTGTACCCTATTTTTTTTGTTTCCATGAGTAAAGACATAATATATTTCTGGTTCATGTGGGTGTTTGGAAAGGGATCTGGAAAACAATATTCTTTTCTTGCATGAAAACTGAGGTCTCCTTTTTTTTTTTAAGAAAAACAAAGCAATTAAACTGGAGAACACAGATGCTTTGTTGCATGCAACGAAGCTTTGTGCAGAAATTGCTGTAATTTTTGAAGACAGATAAGCTATATAATTATATAAGCTTAATTTAAATTTTTTAACTGTTATCTATAGTTTTCATGGCACTTTTCTTAAGAGTGGGGAACAATTTTATTTTTTTTCACCTCCCTTGCCAGTGGCTCTGCTTTAGGGAGCCAGAACCAACGCTTGCTGGAAGCTGTTGTCCCAAGTGGGCTGTGTCCATGCTGCACGTGTGATCCGGTGCCTTCGGGAGTATGTGAAATTCCAGTATACCCCAGCATTTAGCATCCATGGCTCTTCTGAGCCATCTACTCTTTGAGGGAAGCCACCCTGGGTAGCTCCTCTTTTGGTTGCCTACGGCAGACAAGATTTTGTGGAGCTTCCCTTGTGCCACCAGCCACCTTGAGGTGGCATCCTGTAGGCGGGCTGCTGTGGCTGCTTTGTCCCCAAGGCTCTCGCAGCCTCCCTGGAAACTTGGTGTGGCCCTGGGCAGCTCTGGGTTATGTTGGCCCCATTACGTTGACCCCAGGTGTGTGTGCCATGTCCTTTGATGTGCAATCACCTCATGGTACTTGTATCGGAGTATCTCAAGTCTCCGCCTTTCTCAGGAGGCCTTCAGGGTAGGTGAGGCAAAGCCAATCTCCTTTGTGGGCTCAGAGATCCACATTGGGTGACAGAGCCTAAAAAAAATAATAAATAGTGTTTGGCCAGAGAACAAAAGCACCATGAAGGCATGGTCCTGTCTCAGCTGGGTGACCCATACCAGCCTTTGGCCACTGAGTGCAGCAGCGGAAGCTTGGCCAACTTGGAAGTCTGGCCAGGAGACACTTACTTCAAGTGACATTTGCTGCACTTCACTGGTAATGATTGTGTGTAATTTAAAAATGCAGTATTTTGGGGGAAGATGGAGTATAATAATACAATTTTGCTTATTATTACTGTGATAATGTTTGTACTTCTAAGGAAGGCTTGTCTGAAATTTGCTTACAGAACTGGGATTTTTAGGGGATGCTTCGACTTAATTATAGCAAAACATCTGTTCTTAATAGGTGTTTCTTCCTGATCCAATCATTAAATAAGTTAAAATATAAGGTCCGATATTTGGCTTTGAAGTGAGTATCCTACTGCCGACGAGGGCAAAATACTAACTGGAAATCGTAATAGATGGTCAAATTGGGGACGATGATGACACAAAATGCTTTGTCTTTATACTTTTTTTTTTTACAAATGTGGCTGTATCCATATTTAAGACTGAAATGGCAGTTATTTCCTGCTCAGAGGAGCCCTGTGCAGACAGGTTTCCATGGAGCGTGCGGGGAAGACGTGAGGAGGAGCCGTTGGGTTGGGAGCCAGATGTGCCGTCGCTGCTCCATTACGCTGCTGCTCGGCCGGCGTTTGGATGGATATTTATTAATGTAAATGGCTTCCCGTTCTTCCCATCTTTGTTCATAGAGACACCAAAGCACCTCTATTCCATTTTTTTCCTAATTAATTGACATAATTGGTAGAAATGGGCCATTTGGGAGTGAAAACCCCTTTAGTACTTAAGCAAAATTACCAAGTGCTGTTTATCTACACAAGTGCCAGTAATTTAAATTAAAATGTTTGGTCCTAACCTTTATTCTTAGCAAAGCAAGTGATTTTATTTATGTTTTCTTTGTTACTATATCATCAAGTTTTTGTATGTCATGTCTCCCACTTTCCCTTTTACATAGGAAGCCAGAGATTGTTGGTTATTTACATGCTTTTATTTACATATAGCAATCAAGGAATATGGGGAACCAAGTCTCTAAGGGCTTTGCCAACAACATACTTGGCTTTGAGGAAGCTGCTGTGGAACTTAAAAAAAAAAAAAACAAAAAAAACCAAAAAAAAAAAACAAAGAAAAAAATGACAACACTTAAATTTGTTAATTAAAGATGCAGTTTTTAAAGGGATGATGTTCTTTAAGAACAGGCTCATGGGGTGGTTTGATATTTGCTCTTTATTTTTCCTTAACCCTGAAAAAACCCCAAACCAGAGGAACCTGACTGAGCTGTGGTTGTGAGGACTCGGATTTCCTCTCCTCCTGCTGCTCGGAGATGGTTCTTCTGACGTAGGTTTATGTGCCAGGAAGGAAAAGGAATACTGGTGGACTAATAATTTAGTTGAGTAACTGATGATAGTGGCTGGAATCTTGTTAGCACTGTGATTTCAAACACATTAAGTCTAAACCTCGTTTGTTCTTCTGCTTTTAATTTGTGAGTTGAGTTTAAAAGAACTTTATGCAATTAATTTTCCTGCCATAGAAGCGCCGTGGAGTAGAAGACATCCCTGTGTATTGACCACAGGGAGCTAAATGCTCTTGTGTACACCTAATTTCTTTCTTTAAATCTGATTTTTTTTTTTGGATATGTTCAGATAGGTGTGAAATATTTCTCTGCCTCTTATGATTAGGAAGGTGATGTTGATTTTCAGATGTCATCTGCTAATCAGGTTATTCAGCGCACGAATGGGATGTTGTTTTAAGTGGGCAGCTATAGCAAGGAGACTAGAGGGCTTTAATTCCATTAATTAGCGCGGATGATGTAAAGTGAAGTAGACGACTTCAGAAGTCGCAGCTGCTTCTCAATTCAGCATTGTCATTTTGGCCATTTTAGCCTAAAAAGGACGCCGTCCCCAGTCGTACCAGCGCAGCGAGGTGGAGTCGCCGCGGTTCATGGCCGACAAAACTGCCTTTCAATCCGAGATTGTTTCAGGAAACTTTGGAAACTTTGCAGCCGGAGAAAAGACCTGGGGGTTATTGGTATTCAGGGTAGCCAGGGTAACGCTGATGGCTTTGGCTCGGCTGCCGAATCCCACAGCCCCGCTTTCTGGAGGAGTTTTGGGGAATAAGGTCGGTATTGTGTGCTCGCGGGGCTCCAGCTACAATGGGACACTGTTCCCTGGCTGCTGGGGTCTCGAGGCGCTGCTGCAGCCGCAGCGTGCGCCTCTTTGTGAATTTGCATTTCAAAGGAGCTGTTACGGATGGCAAAGGTTATGAAATGTTGTCTGGGGCTCCCCCCCCTCCACTGTCTTTTGAAGTTTGTAAATCATTTTTCACAACTTCACTGACAAAAAATTCTTCGTTCTCTTACCTGCCTCTCGCGTAGCTCAGGGTTCAGACTGTTTCCTTATTTCCCCCCTCCCCCCACAAAATTGTGTGAATTGAACCATTGCCCAGCTCGAATCAGGTGGAGAACTGGAAAGCACCAAAGAGAAATGTTAAATAAAACCTGTCTTGTCCCGGCTGGTAGTGGGAGTTTGCAGCAGGATATGCCAATGTGGCTTTCTGCAGCTCGGCCGGGATTTGTCTGAGCGAGCAAAGCGGGTGCAGAAACCAATTAGGCAGCCTTAATGGCCAGAGAGATGTGTAGAAATTCTTGTATGAAGTAAGAGAAGCGGTTTGGGGTTGGGCGAGGGGCGGCGGAGACTGGCTGTTGGCCATAAAGCACTTGGCACACTTGGTTGTTATGTGCTTAAAGGCCTTTTAGAGCTTATTAAACCACAGTGTAGCTTAAAACATCATGGAAGTAAGTGAACAGCCTTCGTAATCTGTAGTAGAGTTGGAGGAAGTCCTCTTCCGTGGGGTCAGTGATGTTTTTTGTGCAAGTCAACTTCTTCATGTGAAGGGAAGAGTGATCAGAGGCAGGAATGGAGATCTAGGGGGAAAAAAAACCCCACATTATTTTTAAACGTTTTGATGTTCTTTTGGACTGCATTGCTTCCCTGGGACCAGTTTAGCAATTCCCAGTTTCCCTGGAGGACACACACCGTCTGTCCTGACGTGGGCTTCACCTCCAGGGTCTGTGCGCTCAGGGTGGTGCCTTGGACCAAGCATGATTGTAAGAGCAAGGTCCGCCAGGCTTTGTCCCTGTGGTCTTGTGGGGTGGGTTTTTCCCGTGGTTTTGGTTTACAAACCTGGATTTGTGTTTGTGTTTTTTTTAATATATTTTGAGCCTGCTTTTTAATTAAAAAAACAACAGTGAAACAAAAAAACCCCACCAAAATCCCTCAACCACAGCCTTGATTTCTGATTTTTCTGGAACCTGAAACAGTGAAATAGGTAACACGTACGACTACAGCATAAGTCTGAGTCTGTAGCTTAGGGATGTGAATACTTTGGGTATATAACATCTTTTTTTTAATTTTTTTTGTCCTCAAAATACTTATAATCAAAAGGCATTTAGTTGCAGGGGTGGCCAAGAGCAGACAGAGCCTTGGCAAAGGGCCCCAAAGCCACTGCCCCATCTGCATAGCATTATCCACATGAGTAGCTTTTCTTCATTGAAATCAACAGGACCGTATGGCAATATTCAGATCTGAAATTATTTCGAATGGATTCCCATGTAGTTACAACTCCGTCTTCGCAATCTTGGTGATTCCAATTTGGAAACTCGTTCAAGTGAATAATATAATGTCGGACTGCTCCTTCTGTTTCCCTTGGAGCTGGCAAACTTCTAAAAATAACGTTATTACGGGGAAACTTCTCGGGCTGGGAATAGGACGTAAAGGTGTTTAGGATTTATGTGCTCCAAGTTTAAAATTGAGTGCAAGTTTACAATTATTGCAGTGTTTTAATAAGAGTGACTGAATTTCATGCTTTGACTTCGAAGCTTTTCCTGGTCTCAAAAGATGTATTTAATAACTGTATTTCTCCTGCAGCCATTTTGTTATGGTTATGTGGGTGAAAGACCTGTCTTCCTCTGGGTGCTGTGCTGCTCCTCTTACCTGATCATTCTTGAAGTACTGGCTCAGAGTTGGAAGTCAACTTGTACAACACCTTGAAGAACTTGATGTTCAAGGGTCTTGAAGAGTGGTAGACTTATCTCTGCTCAGTTATGGAAGCCAGCTAGGGAGACAAGAAAATGGTATCTGTAGTTAAACCAAAATTGCACAGCAAACCTGACGTATGCCTTCTGGGCATTTTGAGCCTCAGCACCCACCATTTCTTGGGCTAGCTTGCCCAAATTCAGCAAGACATTCTGTCTTGGCAGGGTCAAGTGTCCACCTTAAAACTTTGGGTTTTAATTACGTCTGGGCTTCTTTGATGCTTACTCAGTGCTTTGGCAGTAGGGGGACCTAAGAGTACAGTTGGATTCCTTTGGCTGTGGTTAAGTAAGGGGCAGAAAAATGATTGAGCTCCTGAGGGATTTGAGAGCATTATTTATAGAATCATAGAATTGTATAATGTTAGGGGTTGGAAGGGACCTCTGGAGATCATCCAGGCCAACCCCCCTGCCAGAGCAGGTCCACCTACAGCAGGTGGCACAGAATGGCGTCCAGACGGGTTGGGAATGTCTCCAGAGTGGGAGACTCCACCACCTCTCTGGGCAGCCTCTGCCAGTGCTCTGCCACCCTCACAGGAAAGAAGTTCCTCCTCATCTTCAGATGGAACTTCCTATGGTCAAGTTTGTGCCCGTTCCCTCTTGTCCTATCACTGGGCACCACTGAAAAAAGCCTGGCCCCCTCCTCCTGGCACCCTTCCTTAAGTATTTGTAAACATGGATGAGATCCTCCCTCAGTCTTCTCCTCTCCAGACTAACAAGACCCAACTCCCTCAGCCTTTCCTCATAAGAAAGATGCTACAGCCCCCTAATGATTTCTGAGTATGGATCTGCCACAAAAGCTCATCCTCTTATTTTGCGGTTTTCATGGAAAGCTCTCCATCGTGTCACCTTTCAGACTTCAAGATATAGGTCCAGATGCTTCGTGGATGTAAAATAATTTAACATCGCTGTTTGGGTCAAAATCTGACCTGTCATGTATCGGGCTTGATCTCCCCTAAAACACACCTAATGCTCAGTTGGAGACAAATCCATTGTCCTTGGGCTTGTGATATGTGACAAATTCCTGATAGAGAGGTTCATTTTCTAGCTGGTGATTATTTTAATTTTTTTGAAGGTCTAGAATCTTCTTAGGGTTGGGAGGGGGTGCTACTTTTTTTTGATGTGGGACTGGTGGAATAGTTTAGATTGGAAGAGACCTCAGGAGGTCATCTAGTTTAGCACTTCAGTTTTTCTGTTACTGTAGTTGAGAGCCATGGAGTTAAAGTACAACACAAAAACTATGGTTTATCATGAAACGAAACAGTATTTTTTGTTTTTTCCCTGCTGGAAAGGCTGATGCATTCAGGGAGCATTATGGGAACAGTTTGATATTCATTGATTATCCTTCTCAATAGCAGTCTCAATTGCTGTTGGGTGTTTTATGACTCAGATTATGCTCAGATTAGACTCTTTTTTTGGGTCTTAATTCTTTTGGGTTTTTCACGAGCTGAAATGATGCATTCGGGGCACACTATCGGCTTTGCTGCATGCTTTCATTGTGTAAAGAGGGAAGGGCTCTACGTCTGCAGCAAAGCCCCCATTTATTTCTTTAACATTCACATAAGTTACTTTAGCACAGCAGTTTGTTTCCTTAATGAATGCCATTCTGCTGTTCCCAGAAGCCTTTTGCTAAATAGAAGTGGGAGAATTTTAATTTCGAGGATTGAACGAGAAACGGTCTCTCTCTGTTTCGTAAATGGGAATAGAGAGAACGTTATAATTAAGATATTGTATGCGCGGTAATGGGAGGAGGATGCCACTGAGCTCCTGTTGCCTTACCTTGGGTACTGCTTTGCCTTGTGCATATGTCAGTCTTGGGTATAGATAAGGATATGGATAAGCAGGAAGACTTTTGAGGTGGTTTTTTGGTTGGTCCCTCTACACCATGGACCTGCCCTGGTGGGGGGCAGCCAACAATGCAACAGCGATAGGGTCCGATGTGATGAAGGCGCTTGGGAAGGCTGCAGATGAGAGGATAACTTCATCCTGGAAGAGGTCTCTGTGAGGTCACCGGACGTGGTTGCTGGAGGGTACGGACGCATGATTTTTGGTAGCCGTATTGCCCAATATGTTGGTGGTGATAACCCACCTCCCTGACGGGTGGGATGTGCCAGCTTGGTCCCACTCATCCTTCAGTGCAAACACAGCTCTGGTTACTAACAAAACCAGGAGCAAGCGATTTGTCTGTGTATCATTAACATAATTGATATTTATTACTTTCTTTGTGCTTTTCCAAGTGGTTTTGGGGTTTGGATGCCGGGTTTAAATCACACCCGCAACAGGCGCTGTTGATGTGTTTGTGTCTATTATACTGTCCTGATAAGCCCAGCCAGTGGTTTTCACCTTCCTGATGTGAGTTATTGAGATTGATGGAAGCTCTGTGCTTGTCCTAGCCAAAATGCTATGTAATTAATGTTTCATTATGCTAATGCATGCAAATTCAGTAGTATGCATTTGATGGGGAGGGGAGAGAACAAAAAGGATTAAAGAGTTCACTCTAAAGTACAAATTAATTTATTGCATTACTAAACGGCCTGCAAGGAAGGGGGAACGCATTTAAGAAATGAACAAATATGAAAACAAAAAACCCCCTGTCTAAATGTTTTGTCTTGCCGAGAAGCGGCTTTATTCGGAGCGCTGCCACGTGCGTTTGAGCTGCGCTCTTTGTGCTGGAGGCTCTTCTGAGCCATGATGCTCTTCAATTCAGCCCAGAGTTCTCATTCATGGAGTCGGGGGTTTGGGGGGTTTGTGTGTTTTGGTGGTGGTGTTTTTGGTTTTTCCCTCCCCCCCATCCCCTCCATTCCTGCTTCTTCCTCCTCTCCTTTTTTTTTCTTTCCCCCCTTAAATGCATCGCCATCTCCAAAAAAAGGAAATACTGCTCTTGTTTTTGCTCCTTCTGCCTGTAGCTTAAATCTCTTCCAAGGGATTTCCTTTTTCAGCAACTGTTGTGTTCTTTTGAAGTTTTACCCTCAGTATCTCCCTCTCTTCATTATCTTCTCATCCTCCTTTTGATTCTTCCTCTCACCTGCCTTCTTTCTCCTTCACGTCCATTCCCGTGTCCTCGCCCTCTCCAGCTATTGCCTTCCTTTGCCCTTTTGTCTAAGCACGAATCTCCCTTCTCTTGGCTCATGTTTCCCCCTTGCAGCCTGACTTCTTCCACAATGACTGGTCAAAACTGGCCAAATCTGGGAGCCTTTTCTTGTTTATATTCCACTCGACTCTCCCCTTTTAGCCCTTTTCTGCTTGGCGCAGATTCAGTGCTGGATTGATTTCTTTTTGCTCTTTTCCTTTTTTTTGCTCTCTGCTTCTTGACTGTTCCTTCACCACTGCCCTGAGGGATTCCGATTCCTTCTCAGGCTTGGTGTTCTGCCCTGATCCCCTCATCCCTTCCGCACGTGTGTTTTTTTTTTTTTAAATCTAGGTGATCTAATCTAATAATAACATAATCTAATAACGCAAGTGATTTTATTTTGGTTTATTTTCTGCCTCTACAGTTATATACCCCAACCAAATTCACTTCTCATTGCTTTATTTAGTCCCGTATCTGTAGCCAGGCACCTCTTGGGTGTCTCTTTGGCATTTTCTTCTGGTGTAGACTGTGAAATGCATCTATGGGATGCAGCAGACTGAAACCCTGTCAGAAGGTGGCTGGGGCTTTGGAAATTCAGTGTAGGAATACCTTGTTTGTAAGTGTCCAAATGAGCTGGTGGCACTGTAGGTCTTGGACAGGAGAGAGGGTGTTGGTAGACAACTTCTGACGTACTCTAGCTGTCAGGATGGAGTTGACTTTTCAGCCCTGTTCTGTAGGGCCACACTTGGCTGACTCCTCAAATGCACTGTATTCTGGAAAACAGACCATTTCTTGGGCAAACCTGAAATCTGGTATGTCTTGGATGCATATTTAACAGTTAGGAGAGTGTCAGAAAGACAGGAAGCATCTGCTGGGGAGAATGTTAAAACCAGTATCACGCTGGTGGTGGGATGTACCTTCTTGCAAGGTCTTCTCTGCAGGAGTCTTCCGCTGAGAGTGGTTTTCAAAACTTCTTGGGATTGTTCAAAAGGATGTCTGAGTTGGGAGTAACTCTTTTAGACACCTTAAAACATTGTTATTTTCGGGCAATTAGCATGTTTGGCCATGCTTTTGCAGCTCCTGAATCTTGAAAAATATGTTGAACCTAATATATGGGAAATATGGAAAGTACCAACGATGTGGTGCTTTTTTCTCTAGATACAGCGCCACATCTCTTTCCTTTCCTCTGTGGATCTGTGCCCTCTGCCTTGTGTTTTATGGTTCAATTAGGAGGAATTGCTCTAAGAGTGGTTTTCTTTTGAGGTTGGGTAGGTCAAGCTGGCTCTTGTGTTGGCCCACTTGCTGGAGCCCAAGCGAGGGAAGGCCTAGGAGCGTTGGAGGAGGGGATGGAGTGCCCCTTTCCCTGCCCTGCGGGCAAAGATCAGCTTGGGGCAGCCATAGAGCCGTTCTCTGAATTAGTTGGCTGTTCCCAGTAGCTTTGCTGGGAAAGGAGTCAAATGGGTCCAGTCAATAAAGAGTGCTTTTAGAGACCTTAGTAGTCAGAGGGGTAGCGGAGAGGAACATCCACGTGTGCTCTCATCTCTCTTACCCCATCAGAGTTGGTTTAACATCCACAGCCAAAGTCTGAGCACAGAGTGTGCAAGGTGGTGTGACGAACCCATCTGTTGAATATGGATCGTTCGTTCTTTCATGAGGAGAACTATGCGTGAAACTCAGCTTGTCTGGTTGGATAAAGGGGTTCATCTACTCTTTTTGTGTTGGCTGGGATTTTACACCAGAGGGGCAGATCAACCACTGGGCACATGTGATGATGGATCTACTCGGGGGTCTCACCTGACCCTGATAAAGCCCTTTTTCATGGTGTTGCTTCTCAATTGCACCCATGAAAAGTTCTGAGCACTCTGGCTCTAAGCAGTGGGGCGCTGTGGTATGGAGGTGCTACCCTTAGAGATAAATGCCCTAAAAACCTTATTTCTATCAAACTAAAGCTGTCAAGTCAAAATCAGACGGCTGGTCGCCATGTGTTCATAACAATTCAATGAATATGGAGGAGTTTTAATGGAATTTGCCTCAATACAGTCCAAAATCCCGTGGTAGTACCATTTAAAAATTCAGTGGTTTTGGAACATCATGATAAAGTCCTATATAAAAAGTGTATGTTCATTTTTATATAAAAATGGAAGAGTGCTTCCACGTAGCACACTCTTGTGTTGTTGCAGTCTACGTTTTCTCGGAGCAGGAATTTTTTATTTCCACATCTGAACATCAAATGCAGGCATGAGGCTAGATTTTCAAAATTTCATAGAGCCGAAATGAAATATTCAGCACCCCAGAAGGCACATCATAAGTTATAATAAAAACATTCCAACAAGAGTTCTCCTTTTAATATATATTAAGCTTCGTATTAGTGTATTTTTGTGCAAGCAGATAAAACTGTATCAAGCTTTGCCGTATATTCTGCATTACCTCAGCGTGTAAATAAATGCTTATTAGCCTGGTCATTAAGCTAATTCATGCAGGCTCTGTGGATGAAGGAGGAAAAAAGAAATCCTTGGAGAAAATGTATGCTCGGAGTGTCCGTAAATACACTTTGTCGTAATAGACTTAGTTCAGCTACAATGCTCCGCTACCAAATTTCAGTGAGACTATGGGGGTATTTCTGTATTCACAGATTTCAAATGGTCTGTGTGCAAAAGTCTTGTTTCTTAATGTTTATTTGAAAAAGAAGAAAGCTCCAGTGGTGGGCCCGGTCAAATGCTTTTGGAACTGTGACTTCTCTTCTCGCTCTATAATGGAAGCAACTGATGCAGAACATGGTGGGGGGAAAAAAAAAACCAACACACCCTGGAAGATTATATTTCACAAAGCCGGAACAGAAAGTGGAGGATTCAAAGCAAGGGACTGATTAAGCAGCACATCAGAGATCATCTTTTAAATGTTAATTTGGTCTGTGGCCTGGAGAATGATAACCTTGAAGCTGCTCTGATGTTACCTGTCGGGGTGAGGAGCCTGTTAGTTGTATTCCTGTATCACAAAGCAGGTCATCGCGTGGGGTAATGTCTCAGTTGCTAAAGCAGCAAGGGACCAAGGGATGGGGTCTTTTAGCTTCAAATTTTCTCCTTTATTTGGCTAAAGGACGTCTGGGCTATTGCCAAGGGCGCTCTCCTTGACCTCGGAGCTTCAGATCTCCAAGCAGTGCTACAGGCTTGTTTGATGACAGGGATGTGCTCGGAATAGCTGAGACAGTCGCTCGGTGGAGGAGGTGTTTTATCTTTACGACGCTTCCATTCAAGTTTGTAGTTAAGCCGTGGAGCTCGTAAATCTGCGCTGGTGGCTGTTTTGTGCAGCCCGTAGTCAGAGGGAAAAGGAAAAACGCTGTTGGGTTTTGGTGGCTTTAGGTTTGCAAAACTCTTAATTTCTTTAAGTCTGTTTTCTTCAAATGTGAGAGTGCTGGACCGCAAACGACAGCTGTGAGCATGCATGTGGAAGGTGAATGTCTTGACTGCCGCACATAAAGCAGATATAACAGCGTTCCCTCTCTCATTCTGACTTTCAAAGCCTCTGAGAGGCAAAGACCTTGGAAGTAAGTCCCAGGGAAGGCAGGATGTCCTGAGACGGCCACCAGGATGTCCTCACTGGGATGCAGGTGATGGGAGGAAGTGTTAACCGCTATGGGGCTAGGTTGGGTTTTGCAAAATATACTGGGGAAACATCAAATCAGGGCTCGATGTAAATGGGAACAAGGGCCTTCTTTATGACCTGGTGACTGTTAATCACCATAGACTTTTTTTTTGCTGTCTCTGTCTTGGAGTTCTGAGGGACTGCAAGGAAGTGCAGATGAAAAATTAAGGGCAGCAGCAAAAATGCCAAATAAAGTGAGAAACACCCCAAGTGAGAGCAAAACTTGGAAAAAGAAAACGTGAGCATGTTTTACAGCCAGTTTGTAAGAGCTCTTCATCTCTTATTTCTCCTGCCTGGCTGCCACATTTTTTTCTTCCCTCCTTGTCTTCTGCTTCAGTTGAGCTACTGTAATAAGGATTAAATTGTAGGTTTAGCATCTCTGCTTTAAAGTGGGTCCCCTACCCTCCTTATGGAAATGGCGAAGAAGCTTTATGGGTGCAGCCATTTCAGCTACAGGCCACTTGCTCTAAGTACAACACGATGGCAAAGAAGTTGCCCAAGGACCAGGAGAAATATTAAATAACTTTTTTTTTTCATCGTCTTTGCGTTTCTCGCTATTAAAAGGCTGTGCAATAGGTAGCTGGAGAGATGGCTGGCTGGGCTCTGCTTTGCCAGCCTGATTTTTCAGCCTGAAAAGGCGCCTCCTGCCTCCCTGGTTGCCACTGGGGGGTTTCACTCTGGCTTTCCACCACCGCAGGGCTGGAGGCACCACGTGTTTTGGAGATGGCACTCCTCCTTTGGGAGAACAGGGGAAGAAAACCCATGCTGCAGGGAGTGCCTCGGGAGGAGAGAGCTCCATAAGCTGCTGGAGCTTTGCTTTGGCCTTGTTCTCAGCAGAAGGGGATTTTAGGCAGTAGGGACCCAAAGGGTCTAAGTATGGGTTGTTCTGCTGTGCTCCCTGGGGTGGCGTTGGGTGGTGGTTGGCTTGGCCTTGAGCGTGAACTGGAATCCTGGCACTTTCAAAGTGGAGGGATGTGAGCCTCTGGCCCAGGTTGCTCCAGAGAAGCTGTGGCTGCCCCATCCCTGGAAGTGTTGAAGGCCAGGTTGGATGGGGCTTGGAGCTCTAGTGGGAGGTGTCCCCGCCCATGGCACTAGATGGTCTTCAAAGGTCACTTCCAACCCAAACCAATCTATGCTGGATACTATACAGGGGAAAAGGGATCCAGGGAAATACGTTTGAACTCTGACTTTGGGCCTCAGAGTAAATGTACCATTAAGAAGAGTTGCTGGAGAAATTGCACTTGCTTGTGGTTTCTACAAAGGCACAAGAATTCTTTCATAGGCTTAGTTTTGGTTTTGGGCGCGGCTGTAGATGTACACAGAATATACACTGTTCTTGGTGACTACGCAATGAACACAGAAAACTTCGAGAAGTTCTTCCCCCTTAGATGAATCCCCCAATAATAAGAAATGGGAAATAAACATTGTGTCGTTTTTTTCTTGAGGCAAACTGTTGAAGCAGTCTCCTAAAAATCAGGCTGTATCTTTATGGCCACTTGTCCTCTACAGCAGCCGAAATGTCCATCAGCCTGGTTAGAGCATGGTCAATGTGTTTCGTAAACTGCATTAGCAGAGCTTGGTTTCTCCATGTGAGTAAAGCTGAAAACTTTTTCTTAATTCCATATGTAGATATTTGTTTTATTCGGGTGACAGAGCTTAGTTTCGTGCATATGGGAGGAAGGCACGGGGGCATGTTGTGGTCTGAGCAAGTCTGGGGTTTGTCTGTCCCTTAATTCAGCAAAGGCTGCTTGTTTATCCTGGGTTCTGTCATGAAATTACTTGACTTTTTTCAGGTGCTGAAATAGATTTGGGTATTAACTGTAATATATTCCTTCTTAGAACCTGGTCTAGAGGAATTGGGGTTTAGTGTTTGCTGCTTGAAGTAGAAATGAGGGAGAAAACTTTGTGGAAGTCGGCGCAACGAGATGACTCGTTATTGGGAAAGCTCTCCAGGCTATTCCTGACTTTGGGTGTAAGGTTGCAGCTGGACTTTCCGAACAGAGCTACTAATTCAAATGTGCCAATAGGTACCAACAGGATTTTCAAACACTTTTCTACCTTTCTCTATTACAAAAATGTGGCCATTAGGTGGTTCTCCTTCCATGTAATCTCTTCTGAAAATACATGGTCATTTTCTTCCCTTTTTAAGGCGTCACCATTACTTGCATCTCCAGGAAAAATATTTCCAAGAGGATTTGAATTTTCCTCCCATTCAGACAGCTTTCCAGGTTATTCAAGCTGTTAGGTTCCTTGTAGTAAAGCAATTTAGGTTAAATATGCCTTTTGCAAAGGACGTGAATAGCTGAAATAGCAACTGAACTGCAAGGGTAATTGCATGAAAAGAAAGTTAATCTTTGTTTAACTCCTATAACTTCTGCATTTGCTGCACTGGAAGCTGTCGCAACCCCATTTCTCCTGCAGAAGTGGATTATTTCCTTGTGGTAATAGCCACATAAAATCATTAACACGCTGTCATAAACAGCTGTGTTCAAGCGTGTCATAAGTGTTGGTGACATAAATAAAATGTCCAACAAGAAGCAGGGATTTGCAAACACAGCGCAGATGCCTTTGGGGTGCAGAAACCCATATTTTTAAAACAGTTACTGTTTCGTGCATTGTAAATATACGTCTACGCTGGTACCTGTGGTTCATGACAAAAGTGCCCTGTGCCAGTGCGCAGCTTTTCGGCCAAATTCCGATGTGCTTCCTCCACTAACTGAAATCAGAGCATTGGGAGAAATGAAAAACCAAGTGGGATTTGACTACTCTTCTTGATGTTATTAGATGATATTTTTTTTTAAAGTTCTTAGGATGCTCTTTTTATTGTGCCTGAAATAGTCTACAAGCTGAGGCTTTCAACTCTTGCTTTCTCCTTTGCTAAACTTGATTAATTTATTTTGCAGCCACAACTTTTTTTGTTTGTGTGCTTTGAAGGAAAACCTGGCACCTAGCTACTTCGGTTAGTGGACGGGTGGAATCAAGTACTTGACAATAAAATTAATTTCTATAAAGAAAAGTGGCTGTTTATGTGTTATTATTCATAGAAAGCTTTGGCTGGAGGCAGAAAATAGAAATAATTAATCTTTTTCTTAGGACTAGAAGGTTTTTTGAATCTTTTTATTGCATAAGCTTGTGGTTTTGTTTGTTCTAATAAGGTAAAAGGATTAATTTGATGATGGGAGGGGGGGAAAAACACGCCATTTTTGCATTCACATGCAGCTGTTTCCAAACTCTGGTCCCCATGCCCTGAAGCACAGAACGGCAGCACTGTCACGGACACGGAGATTGGAGGTTGGAAAGCAGCCTGCCTGGGAACTGGAGGTCTATATTGAAACCTGGAAGCCCTCCAGAGGTTCTGCCCCTGGACCGGGTAGGATAGGCAAGCCAGGGATGTGGCAGAAACTTTTATTTTACTTATTTTTTAAATTATGATATAGTGGGAACTGCTCTGATGGCTTCTCACTGAGGCTGGAGAGACTGTTGTCTAAAAATACATGTTGTCTGTGTGTTGCCCATCTGTTAATTATTAGAAAAAACTTGGTGCAGTCGAGAAAAAAGGACTGTTAATGTTGAGTTGTGTGTTTTGATGTGACAGCATCCACGTGTTCTCGAGCATTTTTAATGATTTTTCTCCTCTTTAGCAGACCTCATATTGTAGCTCAGCTCGGAGGGTGTTTCCATCTCCCTTTACACTCTGATTTATCTCTTAACTACGCAAAGTTGATTAGCGGCCCATTACCGAAGCGACACATTAGAATTTGGCCTCCGCATTCTTGCCAAAGGTGGAAATCTCAGCTCGTGAGTGCTGGAGTAGGGATGATGTGCAGTGCGCAGTGTTGGTCCCCTCAATGGCTTTCCTGCCTCTTCTCCATATAAAGCACCATGCTCCGGTGGGTTTTGTCTTGCTGCCTACTGGAGAGCAGTGGCCAGGCTAGTTGGTAGTGAGGAGAACGTTGCTCTGGTGAGGTGGAAGAAGATCCACCAGGGCTGAGGTTTTGGCACCATTGCTGGTAGGTGGGCAGGTTGTGCTCTTGCGTGCTCTCCTCCCGCTCATTGCTAACAGCAAACAAAGCGAGGCAGGATGCTGGTTTTGGGCTTTTTTTGTGTGCTGACATGCAGCTCAGTGCATGTCGCCAGTGTGTAGGTCCTGTGAGGAATTAAATTCTCCAAATAAACTTCAGGAGATATGGTAGTTTTATGCTATGTCTCCTCAGTTGTATGATTAGGGGTCTTGGAGCATCTTTCCTATGAGGAAAGGCTGAGGGAGTTGGGTCTTTCTAGCCTGGAGGAGAGAAGGCTGAGGGGGGACCTCATCAATGATGATCAATACTTAAAGGGAGGGTGCCAGGAGGGGGCCAGTCTTTTTTCAGTGGTGCCCAGTGATAGGACAAGAGGGAACGGGCACAAACTTGACCATAGGAAGTTCCATCTGAAGATGAGGAGGAACTTCTTTCCTTTGAGGGTGGCAGACCACTGGCACAGGCTGCCCAGAGAGGTGGTGGAGTCTCCCACTCTGGAGACATTCCCAACCCACCTGGAACCCATTCTGTGTGACCTGCTGTAGGTGGACCTGCTCTGGCAGGGGGGTTGGACCAGATGATCTCCAGAGGTCCCTTCCAACCCCTCACATTCTGTGATTCTATGTAGTGGTACAGATTTTTTAGCTTTGCTTTGTATCTGTGTTTTACAGATAGAAGACGCGTTTATCTACAAATAGCGATTTTTGTAGTGATGGGTCAAAAGTATAATTTATGGTTGGGGTTTTTTTGTGGGCGTTAACAATTTACAGCGAATCATAGCTTGCTTTCTTCTGCTATCTGCCAGCCATATCTACAGTGCCTCTGGAGGGGTTCCCTATATTGAGTTCCTGTGTCTAATATAGTATGTTTCTTCCTCCATAGACACGTACCACCAGTATTTACCCCTTGTCTGTTATGGTTTTGGTCTTTCAGGTTCACAGCTTAAGACTTTTACATCGTTGAGGTTCTTGACTGAGCCTTCGGATGCTGTCACCATGCGTGGAAGCAATGTGCTGTTGAACTGCATAGCGGAATCGGACCGCGGAGTGCCCGTTATTAAATGGAAGAAAGACGCGGTCTTCTTAAACCTGGCGGTGGATGAGAGGAGGCAGCAGCTGACCAACGGATCGCTCTTGATCCAAAACATAGTCCACTCCAGGCACCACAAGCCAGATGAAGGGCTCTACCAGTGTGAAGCATCTCTAGAAGGCGTTGGGGCTATCATCAGTCGGACAGCGAAGGTCATGGTAGCAGGTAGGCAGAAAAAATCTCCCCTTTTGGATCGCTGGCGATACTGTTTGTGAGGAGGTGCTTTTCTTAAAGAAAAGAGTGGAAAATGTACATAAAAGCACTTCAAGTGCTGTGGGGGGTCCCCCCCCCCCCCCCCTCAAAAANNNNCCCCCCCCCCCCCCCTTCAAAAGAAGTAAAGCTAGAAATGACACTTCTGCGACAGTAATTTATTTCTGACAAGGTATTATTCTTGTTTAAATATGTCTAATCACCTCTTTGTTGCTCTGAGTTATTTGCTGCATATTTATTCTCTTCAAAATAGATGAAACCTCTGAAGTTGGAAATTAACTGCTTTTCCAATGAATTGAAGATCACACAGAAAAAAAGCCAAACTTCTGTAGGGCACTGAATGTACGAATTTTTATGGTTTAGGAACTTTTTCATAGACAAGAACTCATTATGCAGCTTCCTGGATTCAGCAGCGTCTTTGTGTTTCCTTTAAAGCACTTGTGTAGGTATATGGCAGGAGGAACAGGAGTTTATTGCCAGGCATCTGAGAACATTTATGGCTTCACATTGATTTAACAAATACTTTTGGGGAAGGTGCTTGTCTGAAGTTTGAAAAGGGGTCTTTCCACTTCTGCATTGGTCTGTAGAAGGACACAGCGCATCCTTAATCATCTAATTATCGGGGAAGAAAAATTTGTGAGTCGTTCAAATAGAAGGTACAAGGAAACTCAAAATCACTTGGTGACTGATACAAACTAGAGTGTGCTAGAGTCCTGAATAATTTTAGTAATGATCATTACTTAAGGATTTTGCCACTTCTAAGGGGATGCTTTTTGTTTCTGCTCTGTTTTCATGGGTGGAACTACTGCGTATTGCTGATGGCTCTAACATAGACCTGTTAAAGAATGTCCTGCTCGCCTTCCCTTGTCAAGGGCTGAGCAGCCATCCATGGGGGCTAACTTGGTAACTGTGGGGAAAAGAGGATAAAATACTCTTATGCTGCAGAGAGGATTGCCACCTATGGCCTATAGTGCGCCGGTGAGCTATGAGTTCAGGCACGTTGGCTATGTGAAGGAGCAGCTTGTGTTTGCTTAAAGGAAAAGTCAGAAGATGGGTTGTGTCAAAGTTTTTGGTGCTTCTGGGCTACACTCCCGCTGCCTGTTGGAGAGCTGTGTTTTTCCACAGTTCTCCAGGCATCCAGTCTATGCGCTATGACCTAGTCGTCTTGTCTTGCCACGTTTGGAACAACGTGGGCATGTAAAATAAAACTGAAGTTCAACCCAGTTCAGTCCAGGAGCTTGACAACTTTTGGCCATCCTGTGTCTTTCTAATCTCTCACTGCTTATACTGGGAGGGGGTCCAGGCAGCTCGCAGCTGGTCTCTCCAGTCACATCAGTGCCTTTTCCAGCCTTAAGGTCCTTCAAATTCCACTTCCCCTCTTCCAGATTCTTCTCTACCAGCTAGAAGAGAGATGTTTTCTTATGAAACCTGATTAAAACAGGCAATAAGAGTCTCAGCTCTTTCCTAACCTACCTCCTCCCCACCGCTTTTCTGTCTGAATCTCTGGTCATTTAACCTCACGTCCTCGGCAGCGTTATGTGTTCCTGTGCTATGATTTCCACCCAAAGTGATGGAGAATCCCACGGATGCAATAAAACTGCCCTCAGAGGGAGCCTGCAGAGCTGCGCTGTGCCAAGTAGGGCTTTTTGCCAGTTTGAGTTGTTACTTGGCCTTGATCTTGGTTGTTGGCAACCTCTAACTAATAAAATCACTCCAATTATCCTTTTTGAGTGAATGCACATATGTGTGTGTTCCCTGTTGTGCTGTGCCCGGCTCTAATTTTGAGCTTTTCCTAGGAAGAACTGTGCTTTGCATGGCAGGTCCTGATCTCATATCCCTGTGGGGACGGCAGGACATTTGGAGGGGGAGGACAGGACTTGCTCTGTTCAAGAACAATTTGACTGAAAGTGGAAGAACTGAGAAAAGATTTCTTAATTGGAAAAACAATGGAAGGGACAAGAGGCAACAGGTGCAAACTGAGATTCTGGAAGTTAGTTTAAAGATGAGTGGTTTTCCTATAAGGAAACAGGTTGCCTGGGCATGCTGTGGAGTCTCCATCTTGGAGATGGTCAAGATCCAGTTGGACACAACCCAGCACAACTTGTTGGGAGCTGCCCCTGCTTTCTGTAGGGGGCTGGACTGGATGCTCTCCGTAGGTGCCTTCTGACCTTGGTGATTCTGATTTTTATTTTTATTTTTTTACCCCCCTCTTAATTGTGTGAAAATGGTTCAGGTTACAAGGTGGAATATAAGGTGTGCCTGGCCTTTAAAATTGGCAACAAGTTCTTCCAGCAGAAATGGTATTTTGCTCTCTGAAGGACATGTATTCCTGAGCGAGCAGAATTTTTTGTGGGTTTTTTTTTGAGGGAGTCAGTGAACGGTGTTGGCAGAACATCATTGACTTAAGGCACTGGCAGATGGAAACACAGCAGAGTAAAGGAAGGAGGGCAAGAGGAGAAATGAAGGTCTTGCGCTCCAGTATGTTGTGTTAATCATTGCTTGGCAAAGCAAACAAGCTTCCGATGTTCAGAAAAGCCTCCCTGTGGAGAGATGGGGATTGGGATAGGATAGACCTATGTTTACTATTGTGACGCTTGAAAACTGAAGCTGATCCATTGTATGATGTACAAGATATTCCCGCTTAATCAGACTTTTTCCGGAGAGCCTGTTGCTGGCATCTGGAGGAGGTGAGGATGGTACGTGGGATTGCACTGTCCTGATGTCGGGAAGATGGTGTTGACGTGAACACCACGTCTCCTCCTTTCGCTCGGTCTCCTGTTTCTGCGTAAGATTTCATTCCTGTGGGATTTTAAAGGAAGGATCAAGAGCTTTAATATTTCAGGCAGGTTTCGGGAAGAGATTAATTCACGGAATTACAGTCTCATCTTGGGTAGTGTTGCTTCTAAACTATAGGTCTGTTCACAGCATTTTAAGTACTGCGCTGTTTGGCAACGTAGAATACATCACCATTTATGTCTTTGGAGGTGGAAATTGCCAAACCACTGGTATTTGCGGTAAGGGGCATATATCTTACTCGCAGTAAAGCCTCCGAACGTGGTTTCGCCGCGCTTTTAAAAGTATTAACAGTCAATAAAGCAGTCACCGCTGTAAGGTAACAGTCAGCTCTGCGTGGAATGCGCTGCTCAGGGGTACTGAAAGTATATTGGCCTTTTAAAGCCCTTTCCCTTATGCTTTCGTGGCTTAAAGTGCTTTCAATAAAGAAAATGTAGCAAATGGAAGCTCTTTTTAATCCATCGAGATTTTTTTATGCGTGAAGCCTGCCGCATACGGGGGAAAAAAACACTGTTTTGAAGAACTTCTCGAGGGTCCTTTCGGCCCCGATGTGCTCCAGCTGTAGAAGCGTTCCGGGCTGACATGGAAATGAGAGTGCTGGAGAGAAACTATACGAGCTGCTTCCTTCTGCGTCTTATAAAAACTCCTAACTTAACAGACTACTGATTATTGGTATTTCTAGTAATTGGTAGGATTTCAGATAGAAACCATGCCTCCCTGTCTTCTCTATTTATAAAATATTATAAAATATATTATAAAATATTATAGAATATTATAAAAAAATCTCTATTTATAGACTGTGGCAGGATTGGTTCTTCAAAGGTTCTGGTTTTACTGTTAGTGTGAAATATTGGTCTTTCAGAGGATGATCAAAAGTGGAATCCAAGCTTATTTTATAGGGAACTTCCCAAACTTCAGCATCCCGCCCCTGGGTGAAGACCAGCTCTCCGATGTGCTAAGAAATTTTTGTGTGTGGTCATAATGGTTTAGAATTACAAAATGAGTTACGCTGAAAACTACTCATAATAACTTTTTTCTTAGAAAACAAAACCAACACAACCAACCCACAAACCATCACCAAACAATGGATAAGCTACACCGCGGCCCTAGATTCGTTTAGACCAGCGGCCTGGCTTTGGTAATCACCAGGAGCAAATGTCTAGAGACTAAGGGAGCCGTGTATATCTATATAGTTCACCTGAACACTCCGTCAGTCGCCAATGTGGTCTGTGTGTCACTACATCGAGTTGTGAGTGTGGCAATTGGACATTTAAGTGCCTTGAAATCAGGTTTTTTCTCCAATACGTTTGTCTCCCTTTACCCATACGGACTTCCGGCACTCCATTCCTTGCATCGGTATGTTGCAACTGATTAATCCTGGCTGAAATGGGAGGTTATTTTGGAGGATGGTGGGGGGAAACCCCCTCAAAACCACAACAAACCACCACCTCACTGGAGTCTTTTTGGTCAGATGACAAAGTGGAGTCCGTTCTGCTGCTTAACAATGATGAAGGGCTGTGAGGAAGGTCAGTGTTGCCTGAACTTAAGTGGAACACACACCTTCAATTTGTGAAACTTGATGTCTAAGTTTGCTTGTAGGCAAGACCTTAAGAATAAGACTAGTTAAGACCTACTTAAGAAGAAGTTGAAAATATTTCCTGTCTGATGAAGTGAGGGGAGAAGCTCAGTTGGCCAACGTTGTCCTTAGACCTCTTGAAGGACTAGTTTGGTGGGAAAAGTTTAATGCAGTTTTAGGGCAAGTGACAGAAGATGGCACCTTATGTGCAGTCTCACTGGGCTTCTCTTTTATTGGGGAAGGAACTTTCTTGGTTGTTCTGAAAGCTGATATCCAGGGAGGAAAAAAAAGGGGGAATTCTATTCTCAAATTGCTGTTGCAACCAGGTTTATTCTGGGATTAAACTGTATGTGTTGAGCAAGTACCAGGGAATAAACAAAAAACATTTGTCATATGTCTCCTTCGGCTGCAAGTCAGCCCATATGCTCCCAAAAAACTGTCAGCCAAGCAGCAACTTATTTCTTCGAGAGCTTTAAATGATGTAAAAGATGTTTTTGATGGTGTTTGACACCGTCGGCATGTCCCTCTGCTTAGAGACTGCTGCTCGTGCCATGGTGTTTTATCAGGTTGTTTTTATTAGGAAAACAAAAAATAAAAATTCCAGGGTGTGTTTTGTAATTGTGGTGTTGTTTTTTTAATATTACAAATCCATTGTTAATTCTAAAAGATCTATTTAAGTACAGAAAGGCTAAGAAAGTATGAAATGAAATATTAGATGCTATTGCCTACCGGTATTTTTGGGTTTTAATGAACTAAGGCTGAAACAGAATCATTTAAAGTGACACAAGGAGGTATTGCCTTTAAACTATGGGATAAACACAGGAAACACGTGATATTAAAATTAAGGAAATACTGTATTGGACACGGTAAACAAAATGTGGTCTAAAGTGTTCTGTATTTCTTATTCCCTGGATCTGTGATTGCTTTCTTTTTTAAAGGAAGAAAATGACTTTAAGAAATACTTGTGAGCTGTAACTTGATTTATAACAACTAAAATCAGCCGATGCTGACTTAATTTTTTTTTTTATTCCTACCTTTTTTGATTCCTAATCACAGGCAATTCTGGGCTATTTCATGTGAAGTCATAAACCATATTAAAAGTAGTGAACAAAACTAAAACTCCTCTTGCCTCCCAAACTCATTTTGGAGCTCCAAAAATTGATTTTCTTGATAAATAGCAGGATAATAATTTTAAAAAGCCTTAACTCTGTAGAACAGACATAGCTGGAAAAACTTAGATTACAAGTATCATCACCTGATGGTGAATTTAGCAAAACAGGTGGATGTTTATGAATTTTTAGATGATGTTTTTTCTCTATATGTATTTTTTATATTTTCTATGAATACATCTAGTGCATCCTGGTGTGTAGACCACCACTTAGGGCTCTGTCAGGAATTGTTTGGTGTGTAAGAACTAGCTGATTTAGATGGGTTTTTTTCCTCTTTTCCTTTTGCTGTGTGCCATAATATATGCCGGTGGCACTGCTTTTTACATCACTTGATGACCTATAGTGCTTAATAGTTATTTTGCTTAATGGAACGGACGATTCCCGAGTGCTCGCTCCCCTCTCTCGCTGCTTAATGTTCCTTTGTTGTGTTTGGAAGATCCACACGCACCACTCATGCACAAACCCTGTACTCTGTCATGCCATTAAAGCTCATTAGCACATTTCTAGTTAAAAAACAGATCTGATGTGTGAAAGGAAAGATGAGGAAATCGGGTAAATGTTTGACTCTTTACATGCCACTCTCAGTTTTGGTCTGAATTATTTTTCCGCTCTTTTGTGCCGTATGGTGCACCTACTTTCCCTGATCTAAATGGGTTGCAGGGAGATAAGCAACCAAAAAAACCTCCTCAAATAAAATGCCAAGCACGTCTAGAAAGATAGTTGTCCTTTTGACGTGATCCCTGGTTATTTTTTTTCTTTAGATGGTTTTCTTCAATGTTGTCCGTGGTCATTGCTTTTACCATACGAGGTGGAAAGCTGTGGGGAAGGTTTCTGTTCTGTGTGGCCATTTGGGTGTGACAGGTTTTGAGTTACGTCCTTAATTCCTTCATGTGTTTCTCCCAACTTGAGTCTTGTGGAACTGAAGTGGCGTCTCCAGGTGTCTCGTGTACAGAGCTGCCACAGGTTGCTCCGCTCTTCCCTGGCAAGCTGTGATGGGATCTCGTGTTGCTGGACACAAGAGCTGTAGGTGATGGTTTTATTTCCTTGGGAGTAACTTCAGCTTACGGAAGAAGGCAAGATACTGCTCCCTGTATTTTTTCAGTGCTTAATTGACCATTGAATATCAGAACACCTGTATCTTGAGTATCTGCTCCTGTGAATATTCAGGAATAAGGTCCCTTTGACTGGTTGGTCTTCATAATCACATTTACCACCAATCACCAAGTAGTTTTGAAGAGAATTAGCACCTTTTCATTATGTGTATCTACTGCCTTCTACTGCCAAGAGAAACAAGGCAGCCAGCTTCTGTCCCATCACTGAAAATTTCAAATTCTTCATTCCGAAAAGGTAGAAGGAATAAAGAAGCTTTGGAGTATTTGGAGCCAGTCAGCAAAGCCTATTGTGTGAAGAATTAGGTAAAAAGTGGGCCCAAATGTTGGGAAGTAGAGAAGGCTGAGCATTATACTGGTTATTATTTTGGTGTAGTATAGTCAATATACTAGATATTACTGTGTCCAGCTCTGGGATCCCAACAGAAGAAGAACATGGACCTATTGGAGCAGGTCCAGAGGAGGCCACGGAGATGCTGGGAGGGCTGGAGCCCCTCTGCTGGGAGGACAGGCTGGGAGAGCTGGGGGGGGTTCAGCCTGGAGAAGAAAAGGCTCCAGGGAGAACTCAGAGCTCCTTCCAGTCCAAAAGGAGCTCCAGGAAAGCTGGGGAGGGACTCTGGATCAGGGAGTGGAACTGTAGGACGACGGGGAACAGTTTTAAACTGAAAGAGGGGAGATTTGGATTAGGTCTTGGGAAGAAATTGTTTCCTGTGAGGGTGGTGAACCCCTGGCTGGGGTTGCCCAGAGAAGCTGTGGCTGTCCTATCCCTGGAGGTTCAAGGCCAGGTTGGACAGGGTTTGGAGCAACCTGGTCTACGGGAGGTGTCCCTGTCCGGGGCAGAGGGTTGGAACTCCATGATCTTTAAGGTCCCTTCCAACCCAAACTATTCTATGATTCTAGATACAATACAACTAATGAGATGTTTTGCTTAACCTTCACTTCAAACATGCTACTTAAATATTTTAAAGGTAACAAAAGATACTACAGTTACTTAAACAAGTATTTTATTTTTCTCTAAAAATTTATTAGAAGTAAAGTCTCTTCAAATGTGCTAAGAATCCAGTGACTTGGGGGGTTCCTTGTTAGATGAGGGCAGAGAGAAGCTCGTTTGTGACAGCCCCTATGGTGTTCAATTAACACCCAATTCCAGCTTTCACTCATTTCTCCATTCCAACTCTCTTTACAGCCTTCCCTGCTCTTCATTTGTTTTCCTGGGAAAGGGGAGTTTGCTTGGTTGGGTTTTTTCCCCACAGAAAATCAACCTTTCTGGCACTATACCTTTCCATGGAACAGACTAACCCACTCCCCTCCCTGATCCCCCCACCAATGTGAATTGGGAATAATTCCACCATAGTGTTCCACCAGGTTTAAAATAGCGAGTGAAGAAGTAGGCCATGTCTGAAGATACATGTCTCTGCTGATACTCCACCATACAGTCGAGTACCCAAACACCAACACAAATAATTAGCAGAAGCACTTTCATCAGCTTTTAATTTTATTGTTGTTGTTGACTGCAAAATGACTGTAGTGAGGGATTTGGGAGCAGCGGGCTCCCGAGGACTGTTCCAGTCGCACCTCTCTTGATGTCTATCCATGTGCATTGCTCTTGGGTATACTTTCTGTCAGGAGGAGGAATAATTAGCTCTATATTTAACAAAGAAAAAGCTATCTGTTCATCTGTGTTGATGCCGCAAGCCCTCTGGGACCCCCGAGGCGGTGGGAGGGGGCAGGCTGGGAGGCGCCGGCTCCATTCTGTCACCACAGCAAAGGTGCTTCTGGATTCATCACCATCAGGACTCTGCTCTGCGTTCCCCTCTCCTCCCCTGTGAGGACTGAGCAGAGACCCTGTGCTGGGGAGCAGATGCTTGGAGATGACCTTCTTATTTCGTGTGCTTATTTTCCACTTTTTGCAGAGCAAAGGGTGTTCAGCGAGCTTGTGCCGGTGCTTTTGGCGGCCTCTCCTGAGTGTCTTTTCCTGTACCAGGATGTCCCATCGCACCCTGTTTTGCCTCTCCAGTTGCTTAGTGCAGTGTTCTGAGACCCTGCCTGCAGTGCTGCCTCCAGCTCCGGGGCCACCAACAGCAGAAGGACATGGAGCTGTTGGAGCAGGGACAGAGGAGGCCATGGAGATGATCCAAGGGCTGGAGCTCCTCTGCTGTGAGAGGCATGTTCAGCCTGGAGAAGAGAAGGCTACGGGGAACCTTGGAGCACCTTCCAGTCCCTAAAGGGGCTCCAGGAGAGCTGGGGAGGGACTCTGGATAAGAGAGTGGAGCCATAGAATGAGGGGTGATGGCTTCAGACTGAAAGAGAGGAGATTTAGATGAGATCTCAGGAAGAAATTGGTTGCCCAGAGAAGCTGTGGCTGCCCCATCCCTGGAGGTGTTGAAGGCCAGGTTGAACGGGGCTTGGAGCAACCTGGTCTAGTGTGAGTTTCCCTGCCCAGGGCAGGGGGTTTGGGACTTAGGTGATCGTTAAGGTCCTAGTTCTCAACGCTTTCCTCTGCCAAAAGGCACAGGAGTGGTGAGACAATGCTGAAGCATTTTTCCTTCTGCTGCATGGTATCGTCTCATTGCTTCACCTCCTCTTGCCCACCATTTTTCTGTCTCTGAACTTTTACAGTGGAAACAGGAGATATCTGTGGATGGAAGCAAGTTTTTTCTATTCCCTTTCCCATGTGGCCTCTTCCAAGACTGAGGCTGTCATTCGGTACTGCACTTCGTCGTGCTTGGTGTCTCTTGGTTGTGTGGTGGGGTTGTGTCTTTGTTCCTGTTGTCTGCTCTTCTGCAGTCAAGGCGGTGAACAACACCCCCCTGCGAGGGCATGCCCTGCTTTTTTCCAAGCCTGTTCTCTCATTTTTAATGGCAGGATTGCTAGTGTTTAGGACACCTAAACAGCTAGGGTAAAAATGGAACTTCTGTATTTATTTTTTTTTAGGTGGACATCAGTAAGCCAGAAGTTATTTTGCTCATGCAAATGGCAGTGTGAAAACTGGTAGCTAAAATTATGAAATTTGTGTCAACACACTTACTCTTCAATTGTTTTCAATTTAATGAGTTCATTAACCTGTAGGAGAGTGGCATTCCAGAGTAACAAAGTGTTTGGGACCTGCATTTCTGTGCAGCGCTCCTTTTATTTGGGTGGGAATCGACAACAGAAACGCTGTCTCTTCTGTGCGGTATCCTCTTCTAGCATCGGGCTGTGGAGAAATGCTGGGCGGGAACACGTGCTGCCATGATTCCCGCTCTTCCTATCCTTGTGCTGCAGAGAAACACGGCTTTAATTAGCAAATTTCATTTAGGGAAAAGGTTTTGCTTTTGTTGTTTGTGCCTGGCAGAGATTTACTTAGACTGAAGTTGAGGAGATTGGATTGAAAAAGGAGCAGCCCCGGTTAGCGAGGGCAGGCGGTTTCAGGGAATTAAAATAATGGGGTGTAATAGATCATGGAGACTGGAGGTGGCCATCAGCCTGCAGATCATCTGCCCTCCCCTTTCTTCGCTTGGTGGGAAAGAAGACACTCATCTGCCTTTCTCCCCTCCGTGCTTATTGCACGGTGGGCAGTCCCAGCATGCCTCGTCCGTGTGGGCAGGATCAGGCCCTCCATGGGAGACGGTGATGGGCACCAAAAGCTGGATGGGCTGCGCTTGCCCTTCTCTATGGTGGGCCAGGTATTGCAATGCTCGTAACGACAGTGGAGCGATCAACAGCCTTATCTAGCCTGGCTTTGTTTCAGCACACTACCAAATTTTCTGATGTCCAACCTACATCTGATATTAAGGACTCTGATTTAATCCTTCCAGTTATGACCATGAAGAAAAGAGGGATCATAATTTCTCAGAATCACAGAATGTTAAGGGTTGGAAGGGACCTTTGGAGATCACCTGGTCCAACCCCCCTGCCAGAGCAGGTCCACCTACAGCAGGTGGCACAGGATGGTGTCCAGGTGGGTTGGGAATGTCTCCAGAGTGGGAGACTCCACCACCTCTCTGGGCAGACTCTCCCAGTGCTCTGCCATCCTCAAAGCAAAGAAGTTCCTCCTTATGTTGAGGTAATTTCTTTAATTACAATCTAATACACGTTGAAAATCTCAACCTCTTGCTCAGACCCCTCATCCTTACTCTTAGTTTTTCTGGACTAAATTAAACTTGATTAAGCATCATCTTCCCATACTTCTTGCTGGTTTTTTTTTCTTAGTTGATTGTCCACATTGCACACGTTTAGCCAACGGCAGTGTCATTAGTGTCTTACAGCACAAGGTAGCAGGAAAGAAGTGAAGATATTTGTGTGTACTTTAACAAGGTACATCATGGGGAGGTTCTTAAAACTGTTCTTCTGGGCAACGCGTAGTGCAATTATTACGTACCAGGGTTAAAATGTAGGTGTGTTGCATGCATGTCTGGCATAGAACAAGCAATGAGGACTTTTTCCCTGAGAAAGATCGATAAAACTGGGTAATTTTATAGCTGTATCTCTCTTATGAGATTATAGAAGATCAGAGAGCTATTTCTTTGGAAAAGCTTTGGCCACACTTGCTGAAATGTGTTATTTTCTTAACCACGAGCAGTTCAGTATAATTTGCTACTTACATTTCAAACTTGGTGTCACGGAGTTTGGGGTAGTTGAACATAATATCTGGAGTTCACAGTGAACCTCAAGTTAAATTGCTCGCCCTGCGTATCCTGAGCATTAGGGACCCGGCTCTCGGAATAGCGTTTTATAATGATGAATTGGATTCTAAGTGCCATTTACGGTGAATGGGGAGAATTAAATGCCAAGGAGTGAGATTTGTAGGAGCCGGTGTGCTGAATGCCAGCATCCGCTGAGGAGGAACGTGTCTGCAGTCTCATCTCCTTCTGTTACTGGGCTCCCGTGCTGGAAGTCACCTTCCGTGCTTAAAATAGCACATGCTTGGGCTTCGGTGGAACGATTGGTCTTGTTATAGAGTCATGATTGGTCTTGTTATAGAGTCATGATTGGTCTTGTTATAGAGTCATTAGAGGAAGAAGACGCAGCCATGTTTATTTTCTTGAAGTTCTTACAAGTGAAAGGGAAGATTTGAGTTCCTGACCTGTTTTGGTGGGGAGGTGTGGACCCATTGCCCCCATCTGCACGAGAATCTCTGTTATCCTTCATGTGACACGTGCAACGCAGTCCAGCCAAAAATGCAAGTTGGCAAGAGCTTACTGATGGGGGGGTGTGCGTTTTTCCAGGTTTTTACTGAAACTGACTGTAGAGCACACTGGAGTCTGTCAGATGTTTCCTTGCGTGCCTGGAAAAGTGGGCAGTTCTGTGAATTTTGGTTATCTCGAGGAGCGTAAAACTCAGAGGTGTTGAGAGAGCTGGGTCAGCCAGAGCAGGAAAGCTTTGGTCCAGACTCAGCAGTATCATTTTGGGTATTAAAGTACATTTTCTGGTGGCAGCTTAGTCATCTATACCACTTCATTTGCTTAAGTGGGTCCTGCAGAGTTATTTTGGCTCGCTCCCTTTCTAGTTTAGCTGACCAAGTTCTGAGTAAGCGTATTTTTTAGATGTGGAAGTGCTATTTTGCCTGCGGTGTTCTTCTGATCCCTGTTTTGGATGAGCGTGTGATGCATTTCAGCATGAATACAAATGCAGCAGGTTTTAAAATGCCTCCATGTGATTTGTCTGCTTTATGCTGACATCCATAGTGGTAAAACTGCACCAATTACTTATGAAAAGTCAACGGGAGACATTGGGCGAACATCATCAGATACGGGTGGGGAGTTCCAAAGCTGCAAGGCTTTCTAGGTAGCTGGTGCTTTGCATTGTGGTTGGGTTTTTTTTACAGTTCTTCCCCTATTTCGTGATTTTACTTTTGTCCGTAATAAAAGTAATGAAGATGTAGTCACCTTTGGGGATTTCTTAAGGTTAATTTAATTTTCTGACTTGCAACAGCCTCGTGACCACCTTGCGCGCTCTCTTGTTTCCAGTTTAACCTTTCTAACGGTTTCTTGACCTTGCTTACTGGCAGTCTAGCCGCGTTTCTGAAGCGATGTTTAATAAGATGAGAGGAGTTGTTTACAACCCTCTCGTTTGTCCTTGATGAACTCTGTTGGGCAAACGAGAAATAGGTCAGTCGTGATGCCGCCGTGGCACCGCAGGGGAGAGAGATTTAAATTAGCCAAGTCGGTCCTCAAGTTTCATAAATGTCGTCCAAGCCATTTAATTAAAAAGGGTCAGGTTTCTCTACCCTATTTGGTGCCCTTGTCTGACCAAGGGAAGTGGTTGATGTATGCACTCGTTTGGGAGTTGATTGACGGGAGGCAGCACAGAAATGTAGGCTTCCAAATTTCTCTGCATGCTGTGATTGATGTGGGATGATTATGGGTTTACAGGCTAAAATGTATAATTCTTAAACCTTCTTATTCCATATTTACTAGCAGATGATACAATCCAGTCCTGACAGGGGATTGAAGGGATGACATATAGGTCTCTTCCATCTCTAATCTCGGATTCTATGCAAACCTTTAGAATGTAAATGGGAAGCATGTTTTATATTCGTAAATGCAAAAATACTCTTGAAAAGCTTTCACTTTGAAAAGATTACAATGATTAGCATTTATTATGCTGTTGTTTTCATGCAAAAAAGAAAATCCTGCCCAGATTTTACTCAAATTGAACTTTTGTGCCTTGCATAATAGGCCTGCTTTAATTTGAATAAGATTCAGAATAAAGTGGCCAGATAGGAAGTTAAGCACTATAGCGAGGGGAAAAAAAATCCTAATTTAAGGTGCTAAATGTATGTGTGTTAATACACAGACAAAAATGAGGATGTTTACAAGTAAGCGGTATTGCAAAGGGCACACCAGAAAGTCTGGGGAAGGAAAAGCAATTTAGTGGAGAGCGAGTTGTTAAGTTTCTTAATTTTCTCTACAGCAATAAAATCTGGTAAAACAAGGTGAGTGATTGCATTTGCTTTATTACAGCGCTTCCCACCAGTGTGGCTGTAGCTGAGAGTCTGTCAGTGTTTCCATTAAAAACTCCTATTTTCATGGGGTTTAGAATTCAGTCCTAAAAGCTCACCTGGGCTGGCGCCTGGCATCCAAGACCTTAAGTCAGAAACGAGGTTTTCACACATTTGGAAAATAACGTGCTTGGCTAGAGCCGAATTAACTAGGAATTTGAATAGGGGCATTGCTTCCCTTCCTCAGCGCCGTGCTCGAGATCTTGAATAAAACTCTTCAAGGCCTTGTTTTTGAATTGTTTTTTTGTTGTTAGTGACTACGATCGCTGGTGGGATTTTACAGAAGAAAATTCAAGGGAGGGAATCGTGCCTCGGGTTAAAAGAGTAAGGAATGAAACCAAAAGTTGAGCAGGGATATTTTAGTTTCCAGCCTGGTTTGTTTTTCTCACTTTATTTCCCTCTCCCTCATTTAAAGCCAAGACAAGGCTTGGCTGGACAAGGAGTTGTTGAGGTTTACGCTCTGCTGCGCTGCTCAAGCAGGGAGAGGAAAAAAAAACCCCAAAACTGGTCAAGATCTCGGAGGTTTCTACCCAAAAATGTTCAGTAGGTTGGGGGGTGGTGACTTGGAAGGCCAGGCCAGGTGACATGAAGTCCCTGGAGCGTAGAACCTGTCTTGGAGGATATGGATTTGATGAGTAAGTGTTACTGTTTGAGAAATGTGCAACAATTTGTTGTCATTTACACAATTATTCTCTCACCCAGTGACCCTTCCCAACCCATGAGTGGGAGTCGGGGGAAAAAACAAGGAAACCTGGGGGTTGAAATCTAAGGAGATTTAATAGAATAAGACTATTTCTTATGGTTAATAAAGATGGTTAATAAAGAACCAATATTGATCCCGATACCATTATAAAATACATGAGGATTATACTCAGCCAACTATATCCGTAGGGAGCAGTGCACTCCCAGCAGGGGACAGCAAATGTGGGACACCAGGAGTGCTGTGGCTTCGGGAGGAAGGGAATGGCTTAGGGGTCTGGCAACAGGGTACGAAGTTCTCTGGATCACAGCCATCAAGGGAGAGAGAGCTTTGCAGCAAACTTCCCAATTTCTATGGAATGTGCTATTTTGGGTATGAAATAATCCTGTTGGCAGCTTGGGGCAAGTGCCTGGATCTTGTTCCTCCTCATCCCCACACCTGGTGAGCTTGGAAACACAGACTTTAAAACCAGCACACCGCAACTGGCTATAAAGTAAATATCTTCACTAATTCAGGCACTGGAGTCTTTTAAAAATGCATTTTTCCAAGCGTTAGAAGAGAAATGAGTCCTGTGTCACTCAAACCAGGGCAGTAAGGAAGAGTAATCACAACTTCCAGTCTGCTCTCCGGTCAGATCTGATGGATTTGATCTGGATTTCTGAACTGAATTGTGGAAGACAAAAAATAATATTTTGGCTCCTTTTGGGAGGCAGAATTAGGGGCATAAGTTAGTTGCTTAACTCTTTTCTTTTGCCTGGCTTTATCCAGGTAGCGTGCATGTACTGAGTCCTTAAATTAATGTAGGGTGTGTGTCTTACCATATTTTTAAATAGCGAGAAACTAAGGGCTTGAAATGTTTAAAATATACAAGATCCAGGAACATCCAGTTAGACAAGAAAGTTTTGCGGCTCTCTGGGATCTGAGCACAAAATGCAGGATTACTGGGTGGTGAGTAGCAGGCAGCTGCTCCTGTGGTGCTCTCCTCGGACACGGAGCAATCCTTGGCTGGACAGCAAAAACTGTGAAATTGGCTCGAAAAGATGAAATCTGGTCGAATGTTTTTCTGCGTTGCTTGGCTTTGGAATTGCCAACGCACTTGTTTCAGCTTTTTCCACAGTTGGTAAGACTAGAAAGAATTGATTTAGAGAGAGCAGAAAAGAAAATGAAGATTTCCTTCAAATTCTTGTTTCCAGAAGCTGTTTCTTTACATTTGGACCAGAACTAAAGCTGTTTTGCTTGGTGAGTGTGGATTTTTTTTTCATTGGCCTGTTATACTGTGATCAAACATCAATTTTTTTTATTTTATTTTATGAAAAACAGTGGTGGCAGCATCCACAGCTGACTGAAATGAGTTTATTTGCATTGCAATCTGTCTTTCCTCTTGCTCGTTTCTGAGATTCAGAGGAAATGCTTCTGTGCTGTTGGAAGCAACCAGCAATTTGGCCCAATCCTCTTATGGAAACAAATTTTTTAAAAATTATTATTTTTGTGTCATTTCCATCTCTTTTTGAAATGGTTCCTCTAATCCTCTGACTTTGTAGCCTGCACTTTGAACACTTTCACCCATGTCTTCATCTTCTGTTATTTATAGGCACAGCTTTTGGAATTGGATTCAACCTGGGAGTTTGTTGTTTAAGACCTTCTCAAACAACACGTTTCCCACCTCAGCTGCAGGATGGGCTCTACTTAGGGAGACATTCCAGCAAAGAATGTTTAGGCAAATCAAAATGGTGCCAGGCGGGACTGAGCACTTTCTAGCCTGGCAGTCCTGTGTTCGCAGCTATCCTGTCAATGGGGCTTTATTTTACTGTGGTTAAAACCAGCCAGTAAACCGTGAATATTGGGAGGACGGTAAGAAGAGACCACAAAAGGGTACGTGGTGAGAAGAGAATCGTAGAATGGTTTAGGTTGGAAGAGACCTTAAAGACCATCTAGTCCAACTCCCTGCTGTTTTTTTCACCTCTCTCACAGTGAGAATCTGGAAATTATTATTCCCCTACCTGTGGTGTCTACTCATAGCATTTAAAAGTACCTCATTGTGCTTGGTTGTTCCATCTTGTTCAACACCATTAGTTGGTGTAGAAGAAGGTCCACCGAATCATAGAATGATTTGGATTGGAAGGGACCTTAAAGATCATCCAGTTCCACCCCCTGCCCTGGGCAGGGACACCTCCCACGAGACCAGGTTGCTCCAAGCGCCATCCAACCTGGCCTTGAACCTCCAGGGATGGGGCAGCCACAGCTTCTCTGGGCAACCCCAGCCAGGGGCTCACCACCGAGTGAAAAATTTCAGAGGACCCGGTTGAAGTTGTTTGTGTGGATTGCTTAACTTTATGGCAGAAATGACGTCGCGATCAGTGTTGCGGTTTAATGGTCCTACAGCCTAAAATGAGTGTGGATCCAAGGAGGATCCTCCTGGCTGAGCCCATGGCATGTAGGCTACGAAGCCAAGGTGACCCATGAGGTGAGGTGCTTCTCAACAAGGGCAGGTGAAAGCCTGTCCCACTCGGTGCCGGAGGAGCACGATGCACAGCAGTGCTTGCTCTGTACCCCACGTCAGGAATGCATCCATGGCACGGGCTCATCCAAGTTTTCACATTGGCGTGGGGTTCTCCTTGCTCTCCAGGGTGGTGACTGCAGAGGAGAGAGCTGATGCTGGATCTGTGCCTTGCTCCTTCAAGCTTTTCTCAAATGATGGAGCAAAGGCATGTTTTTCTGCACTTCCTTCTCCTTGGAAGGGTAAATTCTTGTATGTTCCAGTTCAGTAGGAAATGCTGCCATAGCCTGGGCTTATTGGTGCCAGAAAAACCATCTGGATATGGGCTTGCTTTGCCCCAGTTAGGTGCTTCTGCTTCATGGTTTGGAAATCTAAAAAAATGCTTGGAGTAGGACAAAGGAGACTTTAAAGGAATGGAACGATTGTTATATAAAGGGATGTTTCCTTCCTTTTAGGCTACCTGGGAAAAAAATCCCAATTAAAAAAAAAATCAACTTCTTAAAGAAAGGTTTTTAAAAATCTCTATTTTTAAGATTAGCAGAAACTATGTCATAACACCCCATGACATCATGTCCTTTGGCATGAACACCTGATGCAGGCAGAAGCCTGGCAAAAAGACACTGTCTTCAGTATCTAAAAAGAAAATACAACGTTAGAACAGAGCTGCCAAAGGTAGATAGTTGTTTCCCAACGGTATTTTCTGCGCTGCAAACCAAGAAGTGCTATGTCAGCAAAGGAAATTGATGCTACTTGAGAGCACTATCTTTGAAGTGCATCTTTCTTCGTGATTAAATCATTGAGTAAAAATGATACTTTCTGACTAAAGAACCACGTTCTTTACAAACATTGGGAGTTATATCTTCAGTGACAAGAATAACTGTTTGGTCCTTTCTCTGCGCTTTAAGAGGGCGTGTGTAAATGAGGAGGAGCAGTGATGAACGATGCATGCCACCACAGTAGGATGCAGGTGGAGATGGTGGAATGATTTAAGTCCTGAGAGCAGGGTTGAATTTGCTCCTTGGTGTTGTCATCCTGAAGGGATGGGACACCTGAAGTTTGCTGGGTGGGTTGGGACCTGCTCAGGCTTGACCATGTAATTGGACAAGTTAGGACAAGAGCAACAGGCACAAACTTGACCATAGGAAGTTCCATCTGAAGATGAGGAGGAACTTCTTTCCTTGGAGGGTGGTGGAGCACTGGGAGAGGCTGCCCAGAGAGGTGGTAGAGTCTCCGACTCTGGAGACATTCCCAGCCCGCCTGGACGCCATCCTGTGCCACCTGCTGTAGGTGGAGCTGCTCTGGCAGGGTGGTTGGACCAGATGATCTCCAGAGGTCCCTTCCAACCCTTGACTTTCTGTGTAATGGTTCTCTGATGTTGTGGCTGGTAAAACAGCTTGGTACAAGCCTGGCTGCTTGAGGCACGGCATGATGCTGATGAAATAGGTGATGCAGAAGGAGGAGAGAATCCAAGTTGACTTCTCTGAGCTCCCGACTGACCCAGGAGATGCAAAAGCTCATGAATTACCATGACAGCTGGTTTGAAAGAAGCGTATTGTGAAAGCAAATAGCTCTTGGGAGTGGTAAATCTGAAAGAAATGCTCAGTCTGCTCTTGGGTCCCTTTGTGCCCTAGCAGAGCAGGTTTCCCTACGTGCCACTGACACTCCTTGTCTTTGGGATGAACATTGTTTGTTTTTTTTCCCTAATTTGTGTGCAGCACCTAGCCGCCAAGGTTTCTGGTTCATGGTTAGAGCTTTGAGTCACCGTGTAGTACAAAATAATAGGATATTTTCAAAGGAGACTCTTTCAAAGTGGGGAAATCCAGCACCAACCTTCAAAGTTTAAAGTTTTTCTTACTTCAGTGATGGCTTCGAGTGCAAAACTGCTTCTCAACATGTTTAGGGTTGTGGGTTTTTTTTAAAAAAAAAGTAGTTTACAATTTTTATTAAGTGCTGAGTAATTTGGCACTGATAAATGAGGCCAAAGTGCAGTGGGTGTAGTAGGCAATGAGATGTAAAATTAATTTTATAAAGTCTTGTTTCTTGGGGGCGTGAGGGGTTTTTTGGGTCTTATCTGCCAGCATAGCACCAATGCAGGCTGTTCGGAGTCTGGGAGCATGGGAGAGCAGCAGTCGTTAGCATGGCGTGTCCTACAAATCCCAACCACCTCCAAATTGCCCCTCTACTCCACTCTGGTGAGACCCCAGCTGGAGTGCTGCATCCAGCTCTGGAGTCCCCAACATAANAACTCGATGATCTGCAAGGTCCCTTCCAACCTAAACAATTCTATGGTTCTATGAGTTCCCAGCTGGTTCCACGCAGGCAAAGCACCATGTAAGGAGGCACCATTTTCTACGGGAAGTCCAACAAAAAGCAGATGAAGCAATAAGAGTTGTTGTCTTTGGTGGGTTTTTTGTTTGTTTGCTTGTTTACTGCTTGACTGGAGAAACTGAGGCCGATAGTGGTGAGATGTGGCTGCAGGGCTGTAGTACGGACCTCCTGGAGAATGGATCTTTTACAAATAACTTCATTAGGGATGTTAAAATTATTTTGGTAGGTGATGCTTTACATTTTTTGATAGTGATCTTTATAAGAAAATATTATTCAAACCAGCTTTTAGCTGCGGTAATGCTGATTTTTGGGAAAACTGTCCTCAGATCAGTTATGACTCTTGATCAAAATGCTAAAGGCTCTGAAGGGGGGTAGGGGAGAATCTCGTTAAGCTCATCATCGTTGGGGTGACCTGATCCCGGGCTGGGTTTCCCATTCTGTGGTGGCACCGGGCAGAGCATCACCAGAATTCTCTTTCCTTCCTGACCCTGATGAAGGAAAAATGGAAGTGCCTTTTTTTTTTGTTTGCATTCTGCGATAACTTCAATTATTTTCATTAAAAATGAGGCTTTTTTCCCTGCGCATGGGGAACATACCAGTGTTTAAACTTTTTGTCCTTAGTATAGCAGGAAGTGGGTGCAATCCTAGGCATGGCAGAGAGTCTCCATGCCTGTTCCTGCCCTGGGAAGGACAATAAAGTGGAGCTGAAACTCCCACATGTGCAAGGAGGTGCTAGCTCCTCGCGGCTTACTCCGAGTTTTCTTGTGGAAAGAAATAGCTTATTGTGCACCTGGTACATGGGAATTTGAGTAACAGCTCTTCTGCCAGCATTGCTGGATTATCTCCTGATTCACCCAGTGAGGAAGGCACAAGGCTTCATTAGCGCCCTGATGCTGCCTTCCTGAAACGCACTGGGTAACCGGGAGACTGCCCGATGGCAGTTATGCTGGGATTTTGGGGAGAAAAATAAACCACCAGGAAAAGCCCCAAACAGCAACAACAACAACAAAGCCCCTAAAAAAACGCAAGAAAACCCAAGCAACTCATCATAAAGCTTTGGGGATAGGTGCAAATCTATATGTAAACATACATAGGATGGAAAAAGTAGCAGTTAAAGGCTGGAAAGGAGCGGGGAAAGTTGGGAGTACACTATTTATTTATTTATTATTATTCACGCTGCGATGTTTCTCTCCTGGGTTGGATGACAGCATCACCTGGGATAAATATCCTCTTAGGAGGAGTGGAGAATCTTTGTAAACCAGTGTCGTTCCAGTAGCCAAGGTAGTTAATGTTGCTTGGGGAAACCACGATGGTGGGTGGGTTTGTAAAAGGAATAACAGGACATTCCTTATCTGAATTTTAAATGCGTGTATAACAGGCTATCGGTAGCAGCCATGCCTGGTTATTACAGAGTTTAAGATGAATAATTTTACAGTTAAGCGTTTCTACGTCCTACGTACGTTATGGATCAAGTGCAAACTGCTGCGTGGTTTGGTTGTGGGGGTTTTTTTGGTGGTTGTTTTTGTTTTTTTTCCAAACAGATGACGCTTTGATCAGCCTGACACGGCGCTGTCATGTTTACGGGCTGGCAATCGGATGTATAGCGGGAGGGAGGGGGCCAGCATCCCGCACTAAAAGGCCCGTCAAAGTGCGGATATCAGCTCAGGAACAGGGAGGCGAGGGGGGAGAAGTTGGAAGTATTATTATAACGTTGTCTCCGCAATCTGACTTTTCATTAAAATCAGTCAGAGGAAGTCAATTCCCCACTGTAATCCTCCCCTCTGCCTCTGAAATAGTTTTGACAAGCTCCATAATAATCCCGGAGCGCTGTGTAATTTGACAAACTCGGACACAAGCGCTTATCCCAACCGTTGGTTGACTCTGGGTTTTAACATGGGTGCAAGTTGAAGAGTTTAATGTGATTTTTTTTTATTATTATTATTATTTTCTTTTTCCATTAGTGACTAAAGGCTCATCCTGTTATATAACAACTATTTCTAATCTTCCTTAGAATGGAAAAAAAAATAATATTCCACTCTTCGATGCATCTTCTAGGCCAATGTTGGGGCTGCCCCAGTTTTTCTCCCAAGGCAGAAATATCGATTGACGCTGTAATAAAATAGCCCAAAGGTCATTGTGTTACGGTTGCCATGGCCACTAATGCTTTGTATGGCTAAAACTCCCTCCTGCATTTTGTGGCTGGGAAGTGACTTGGTGGCCCCTCGTTATTCGGTGAACGGGAAGTCCGTAACCGGGGCTCGGGAGAGTCGGTGCCACTGACCCCAGTGGGGAGCAGCCTGCAACCACCGTCCTGCTGGCCTCCGGTGGCAGAGGAGCAACCAAGTGGTGTGTCAGACAAAAAAAAAAAAAAAGAGTTGAGGAATTATATCTATACACACAGATTGTCGTGGAACAAAAAAGGGGGGGAATACTGAGGAAACAAAAAAAAGCCAATTCAAGATGATTTCCTGTTGATAGAGTTGTTGCTTTGGGTAAGAAAAGATGTTTTATGAAAGGAAATTACCAGGAGCAGCATGAAATGTTGAAGTCATTTGGAATGAGGAGTGGGGGAAAACCCCACAAACAGATGCAACGTGCCTCATGGAAATTGGATCTTGTTCTTTTCCTTGGTAATTGGGATTTTGAGGGAGGTTGCAGAGAGCTAATGTGAACCTCAGAGGGGACCAGAAGCAGGAATGGGTGAGGAGCAGAGGTGACCGTGTATCTGGCCATTAAATTGTGGATGCTGCTACTGGAATCTCGTGTTCAATAGTCACATTTTAATAAACTTGGTAAAGTTAGAGTTCGGGGTAGAAACACGATGTTCAGAGCTGGAGAAAATGGTGCCTAGCCATAAAAATCTCTGTTCGGTTCTTGATGGACTGTTGCGAGGAGGAGTTTTCTGCATCCATGGAAGCAGAGTTGGGTGGGTGTCTCGCCATCCCCACATCTCATCTGTCTCGCCGCTTCCCCCAATGGTATTTCTGCTGTGAAAATTGAGAGAAGTGGGTAGGCTGGGGGGGACAGTTTGGAGAGGAGGAGGAGGAGGCCTGGAGCCAGCAGGGAGGAGGAGAGAAGCAAACAGTCCTGTGCTGTGAGACATGGGCTCTGTCACTGGAGCCCGTGTCCAGTTTCTGGGAGCGGAGGAGCCAGCGCAGAAGAGGGTCAGTGAGGGTGGGCACTTGCACTGCACTCATTAAGTGTTAGTTAATGCCATTTCAACCCATTTATGTCAAGGGGATTTGGAGAATTGGTGTTCTCCTGAATTCTTGAACATATCTTCCAAGGAGAAATGCAAGATATGAAATACATTACTGAGTTTTATTGCCAGCTGTTTAATGAGCAGCTGATTAAAGCTAAACTAAAATAATACTGTATATGGAGAGGGGGGAAAAAACCCTTAGCTTTCTAGTTTAAAAAAATAGCCTTTATAATGAAACTAAAATAGCTAATTTTCAGAATTACTGAATTCTTTGGGTAGCACGAGCATGAGGTACAGTACTGATTTGGTGAGGAAATGTACAAATTGGTACCAATTTAATCAAATTTAAAAGATGGGCAGATGTGGTGCTGAGGGACATGGGTTAGTGGTGGGTTTGGCAGTGTAGGGTTGATGGCCGGACTCGATGATTTGAAAGTTCCCTTCCAACCTCGGTGATTCTATGAAATGGGAGGCTGTTACACCACTTAGCAGTTCATTGAAAAGGACAGGGTTGATTTTTAATTTGAACCAAACAAAGAAAAAAGGAAACCTGAAAGCCGGGAGATGTGCTGGTGAATAATGCGCTGGTGTTGCACCTTTGCTCCTTGCCATGTCCCACCTGCTGTGCTTAAGGTCCCAACTCAACCTTCTGCTGGGGGGACACACATCCCCCCCCACTGATATGTAGTTTTATTTCTTAGATTAACTAAGTGGATATTCTTAGGGCCTTGTAGATGTAGCAACTTTTTCCTAGTAGAATATATTTATGTGTGGGGAGGTATTTTTCTTCAAGAAAGCTTAGAAAATAAAACTTCATCCAGAAATGTTTTAATTAGGCAGTATTGCTTTAATGTCTTGTTATAATTATAGGTGATTTATGCGACTGGTCTGTAGGCTAAACTTACTGACGAGACTTCATTTTGAGGGACGGTCACAGGAGATGCCTCATGTACTAGGGGAGCTTTTGTGCAGGGGGGGAATCCAAATGTAGCTCCACGAAGAAGCATAATAGGATGTTAAAGCTATTTTTGCCACCAGTCAAATGCTCAGTGGACCATTTTACCTTATGGTCATCTAGTTTCTCACGAATGTTTTGAAATACTGCAATAAATTTCTGAGAAAAAGTGGTACTTATTCGCAGAAGGAATATATTTAGTCAAAAATTTGATTTTTTTTTTAAAGAGAAACTGTTGAGGTGGGAAGATTTTTGTCCAACGCTGGGTATTCTCATTGTTTCTACAGAGCTATCTGGAAGACCGGCCTTTCACAATGCCCATAGTGATGTAAAAGAGAAAATATTAAAACTGCCAGCAAACATACATTTTTATTGAAAGTTCTATGGCAGGTTGGTCGCGTTAATTGTTTTGTCTGAAAATTGAGGACCGAATTTTTTTCTGTAATATTTTTTTTTTGATCTCTCTGAAAATTTAGTCTCCTCTGTGCCTCATGGAGAATCTTTATATCCTTCACAGTACGGCGTTCAAGAAAGGGAAAAGGTTGCAGGCAGCTGCGTATTCACTATGTGAAGAAATAACATGTCCGAAAAACCACACTGGTTTGCCTGAGTGAAAGGCTAAATTAAAAGCTGCGTTGCATTTTAACTTACTGTCAGAGAGAAACGGTATGGAAATGCTGCCGTCTCATCTCGGAGCAGGTGAAATGTGTCGTGGTTGGAGGCTGTAGGGGTTTTTTGATGTTGCAAATTGGAACAAGAGCAGTATTTAAGTGCTATTAAAAAACCCCAACAAAACAACAAACACCAAAGCACAGCACAAATGTACAATGGTTAAATACTCGGGAGACTTTTTCTCCTTTAATATAGTTGCTTTGTAAGCAAGCGCCATAGTTTAAGATTGTCTGAGCTGGACTGTAGTCGATGAGAACATAGTAGATTTTCTACCTTCCAAGGGGCAGAAAGATAAATTTTGAATGCCAAAACTTCTATTTAATTGAGTTTTGGCATATTCTGTGGTAATGTTGCTTTGAGGAGGTAGCAGCATGTGGAACCATCTGTTTAATGGGAATTATTGTGAGAGTATTTCCATTCCGCCTGTTACATTAATAGGTGTCCTCATGGCTTTTCAGGAATTATTGAATGCAACACTCAAACTTCTCTGACTGTCACCTTGCTCAGAAATGAATTTTAGTTGCAGTGTTTGTTTCAAGTGTGAAGCTCCTTCTACTAAATGTAAATATATTCATTATTTGCGAGCCTCAATATCAAGTTATTTAATTTTTGCATAAGATAGCCCCTAAGTGTAAAGATAATTAGCACCTAAAATGTATATTATCATATACAGGGACTTGATGATCTTATAGGTCTTTTCCATCCTAAGCAATTCAATGATTCTATGATATTTGTCACATGGACGTTCAGTTTCTTCGGTTTCCTGTGATCCTAAGAAATTTCTTGCATAAATCCTCAAATGTTTCAAAACAAAAAGCAAAACTTCTGGATATTCTGGTGATGCTTAGAAGAGAGGAGCTCTAGCGCACGCTGCTGTTGTAGGTTAAGCCAAATATTTCTTCTCTAGATGGAACTGAAAATTAATATCTGAAGTAAAAGTAATAACCAATTTAAGTGTGTGATTGCCTGCATTAGAGAAAAGTAAGAATCAGCCTGAATTTGAAATTTGTCGGTTTTTTTTAATCTGTGGAGCCGAGCTCCTCTTGGCTTTCCCAGGTTTTAGTCTAGTAAATACTCCAGTGGGTTCTATCCAGTCTCCAAAACTCTGCAGAATTTCAGAGGAACTTCATATGATGACATGATGTTCCCCAGGTTCCATATAAATTTGATTTAAGACAAAACCGTAACACTTGTGCTCTGGGGTGTGGGAACAGCCAGGGGGCAAGTCTGGAAGTTTCCACACGCTGCATAACAGCAACATCCCGCTTGCAGCTGGAGACACATCTGTGCTGTAGGGTGGCATCTGTCATCTCTGGGTGGGAGGACATTTTCTGCCCAAACAAATTCTTCTTAGATATTGAGTAATAGCTTTTAAACTTTTTTCTTCTTTTTTACTGAGTATATAGAGTGGTAAGTAATGACTGAATTAAAAAGCTCACTATTTTTCTGACAAAACACACTGGAGAAATGGGGAGGTTGTGGGATTTTTCTAATGGCTTCAAAATAATTGCGGTTATTCACACAATTTCATATTTCAGAGCGCTTCAAGTTTATTAGTTTCTAAGGTTAAAAACAATCAAAAAATGCACTCTGTTTTCCTTCATCATAATTTATCCCTTTGGTCAATGGGTCTTGCTGTTCTTGTCCCTGTTTGTCAGTTATTATGTGCATGTTAATTAAAATACCCAGTGACTTATTAGTCAGTTTAAAAAAAAAAAATCATGTTTGGCAGTAGAAATGTTGACTAATGTACACCCTAAGTGGGAAAGCAATGCTTGTGTTTGGGTAAAAATACCATGAAAATAATTTCCTTATAATCTAGCCACATGAACTTTATTGACTTAGGGTATACATTTACGTGGAGGGAAGCTCCTCCAACTTCTATATTCGTTACTGGGAACAAAATAAGAATAACCACCAGTGGCTTTGATATACAAATCCAAGAAGAAAGTCCTGGTGACTTTCTGTTCCCTCCTATTAATGACCCAGGCTGGAGGCCCTGGGAATTGCACTGCAGAAGGAATATTGATGTGTCCCCTGACGTGTCCTCATTAAACCACGGATGATGACAGTAAGATGGAAAAATAGGAGCATGATGCAATCTAAATAAATTCAGCGCTGCAAAATAGTGGCAAGCATTTACCAGCGCGGGCAGAAAATCTGGTTGTCTGATAGTTCGTTTTTTTCTTTCCCGGGATGGTGTAGAAGGCTGCAAACAAGCAACCAGGCAAGTGGTCTATTCGGAAGAGTTAGTGGTCACGTATTGTGTTGGTTTAGGACCCTTTTACACTATTTCAATATTGTTTAACAATGAGGCTGCTGAATGAAGCTTTAATGTGGATGTCACACACCATGGGAAGTGGCGTAGTAGAATCCGCTGATGGTGTAACCTGCTGGCGGATGTTCTTGCCTCCACTTCGAAGTGTTTTGCTGTAGGCAAAGTGATAACTCCGGCTTTAACACCAAGTTCTACAACTTTTTTAGCTTTTTTGGTGTGTGAATGGTATCAGCGGGGTTATTCAGTGTGGGAAGTCGACAGCTCATCTCTTGCCTCTTCCTCTGCCCTTTGCTGTCTTGGCTTCGTTGATGTGATTCTCATCCCGCTCGGTCCCTGCCTCTTTTTGCCCTTTACTCATCAGCTGAACTCATGGTCCCAACCCTGTGTGCCTGTTCCTGCAGGATTTGCGACTGTTTAGGCTTTGGTGAAATTATTTTCCTATTTTACGGTTGTCATCATGTAAGCAAAATGATTGACTGTGTCCCTATAACTTTAGTGTAAGGTCGGAATTCTTTCCTTAACTATGTTATTCTTCAAAGTCTCTTTTTCCCTGCAGCATCAGCCACATCCTGATCGTTGCTCCTTTCCCTTTTCAGTGACCTTTACAAATGCAGCCTTGCTTGACTCGCCACGTCGCAGTGGCGTTGCACAAATAACTTTTTCGCAGCCTGTTGTTTTGGTCCCAAAGCTCTTCCTCCTCTCTGCCTCTTCTTCAGGGGCTGCTGTTCCTGGAGCTGTTAGGTTTGCTCATGGAATCTCTTCTCCTTCTCTTCCACTTCTGATGAGATGGAAAGGGGCTGGGTGCACTGCAACCGTCCAGCTCAAACCCCTACTCTTGAAATGCAATCTGAATTTTACCTTTTTTTACCTGATGATGGCACGTACATGTATGCGTATCTACACGTGTATATGGACACACACATGGTGCTTCAAGTGGGTTGTAGATGTTGGAGATCCGTGTTATGATTTGACAGCTGAGCTGCGCTCTGCCTTGAAGGCTCTCCCTCAGCGCCTCACTGATTCTCAGTACTTCTGACTGTCCAAGGCTGCTTTTTTTCACCCCTCTCCCAGTGACAAGCTGGAAATTATTATTCCCCTACCTATGGTATCTACTCGTAGCGTTTAAAAGTACCTCAGTGGGCCTGATTGCTTCATCTTGTTCAACCCCATTAGCTGGTGTAGAAGAAGGTCCACAGAATCATAGAACTGTTTGGGTTGGAAGGGACTTTAAAGACCATCCAGTTCCAACCCCCTGCCCTGGGCAGGGACACCTCCCACGAGACCAGGTTGCTCCAAGCCCTGTCCAACCTGGCCTTGAACCTCCAGGGATGGGGCAGCCACAGCTTCTCTGGGCAACCCCGGCCAGGGGCTCACCACCCTCACAGGAGAGAAATTCTTCCTGAGATCTCATCTAAATCTCCCCTCTTCCAGTTTGAAACTGTTTCCCATCATCCTGTGGCTCCACTCCCTGATCCCGAGTCCCCCCCTACCTGGAGCCCCTTTTGGGACTGGAAGGGGCTCTAAGGTCTCCCCAGAACCTTCTCTTCTCCAGGCTGAACCCCCCCAGCTCTCCCAGCCTGTCCTCCCAGCAGAAGGGCTCCAGCCCTCGGATCAGCTTGCTGGTCTCCTCTGGCGCCGCTCCAACAAGTCCATGTCCTTCTGTTGGTGGCCCCAGAGCTGGACTCAGTACTGCAGGCGGGGGATGTCAGTAGATGCTACTGGATGCTCTTCTGGTTTTGGGCACTATCAAGAACCAGCACCAGACCAGTCATCTGCCTGCTTCCTTGGCTGATTATACCCTCTGGTTCAGTGGTCTGAGCCTGTCCGGCTCTTTGGTAGTATATATCCCTGGTTTTTTTCCTAACTTTTGACCCTGCTGCTTACCATCCCCTTTGGATTAGGTGGGAAGAATAGCAGGAGAGTCTTCTCTTCAGAGCTTATGTCCCCCATCCCTCCTCACCAAGGCACCTGGAGGTCACTTCGCTGCCGGGCCACTGTCAGCATCTCCCGTGGGTGCTCCTGGGAATGTGGATGGGAACTGACCTATGTGTTGGTGTGGTGTTGGCTCAAAGGGCAGGTTCTCCAGCTGATGTGGCGTTCAGTTTGGTTTTGGAAGCTCTTGGTCTCCTTGGAACTTGAGATCTTTTTTCTTGGAGCCCTACCATTCAGACTTGTTGAAAGTGGCCAACGGGTTTGAAGGCTTTTGGGAAGGGAATGAGGAATTGAATCAGCTGTTGGTTAAAAGTGGGATATTTGGGGTTTGTGCCTGTATTACGTGTGTTAGGAGATATTTCTACCTGACGGGTTTTCCATGACAGCGATATCTTAGTTATCCTGTGTATTAATATCAAAAATGCACATGGTGTTTATGTGAAAACATCTGCTATTTTGCTACCAGTTGTATCACAACAGAGGATTAACCTGTATTTTGTGATTCCTAACCAGATTGGTTTTTAGCTTGTGAGAGAATAGTTGTCCTTTTTTTCTTATCTTGTTTTGAAGTTTCCCAGATTAAAATATTGAAGCCCAGAAATCAGATATAGAAAAGTCTTTTCAGAGTGTAGCATCAAGTGCAGCGCTTGGCGTAGGAAAACACATATGTGCTGTCTCTGCACGTTTGGAAGAGGAAGCAGATTTTGGAGCCGCTTTACTGAGGCAGAAGCAATTCTTTAATTAGGGGTGGCTCGGTGTGTGCACGCGCGTGTATGTTAGGCTTTACTGGCAATAAACAGCGAAAGAAGCAGCTTCCCAGCAGATAAAAACATGCAAAAAAGACTTTTCTCAACAACAGGGCAACATGAACTTTGGGGTTGTGGAGCCTTTTCTCTCCTGCATTAATTAACAGTGATGTGTAAAGCCATCACCGGTGACAACTGCAACCCCCTTGTTAGTGGCAGTGATTGCGCAGCCAGACACAGTAATTAGCTGATGGGACGTTTGCTGGAGGACTTGGGCTCAACCCACCCCACTGCTGCCTTGGTCATTGGAGAGTCTTGCCAAATAGGTGTTTTGAGTAGTTTCGGTGGAGGAAGTTTATTGATACTGATTGCTCGAGGATTAATTCCATAGTGCAACAGATTTGAGAACAACTGATACTAAGAAAACACGTTTTGAATCTGTTTTCCCCTCTTCTCTTCACGTTTGTTTATTTGGAAATAAAAAGTGGAAATGCCTTCCTGAAATTGGTGTCTTCAGCCTTGCGTGTGCTGCCTTGTTGTCATAGGTTGAGCACTTCCGCTTTCTTCCCACTTTCCTTGAGCAGGAGAGGGAAGTTGGGTTCAGCAGAAACCAGATGTTGAGCGAGCGACGGTGGTTAATGCCCACGAGGCTGCCGGTGCTAACAGGATCCTGTCTCAGGTTTAATATGTCTGGGTAACAGACAGGGAAATCAGATTTAAAAGCATAAACAAAGCAAAATGAAGCTCACTTTTTAGCTCCTCTTGGCTTTCAGCTTTTCGGTAGCCCAGGAGGAGATTTTTACGAAGCCGTGTGTGATTTTTAGCTAGTGAGATGTCAACCCTGTATGACAACAGACCCTCCATTCACCTGCAGGGGAACTCAGCAGGGATTTTAAAGCCTATTTGTAAGAGCACAAGTGTCTTTTTGCTGTCGCAAACAACACTGAATAATTTATTTTGGGGGAAACCAGTGATATCTCTGCTTTCCTGAAGACACTGTTGTTTATCAGCCATCAGTCCTGCTTTCCCTGAAGACTTTTCTGTTCCCCCTTTACCAAGCCTTGCTAATGGGAGGAACCAACATGGTGGCTTTTTTTCCCCTCACTCAAATCTTGCCTTTCCCAAGAAAATCGCTGGAAATGGGTGCATGCACGCTGGGATCTCCGGCTGCTGGGATGTTCGGAGCGCTCTCCCTGCTGCAGCCTCTCTGACAGCAGGAAGACTGCAGTGCTCTTCCTGTTTTGCCACAGCTTGAAGGGTTTTAGAATCTCTTTTTATTCAAGGACAACCAAATATATATTAAAATATGTTTTTGTAAGAGCAGGAGTTGTGCCGGAATAACATCTCTTGGACCATAGCCTGGCTGCCTTATCTCTCAGGTGGGTGCCCCTAGCAGGGGAGGTGAGGAGGGTCTCCTCCAACAACATCTTCGGTAGAATAGAACTGTCTCTCCAAAATTTTCTTCTCTAATAAAAGTCTATTGCAACAAAATACTGTCTTATGTCCCTCTGGGCCATAGATCTTGTTGGGAGCTGAATTTAGTCCTTTCTCTGGGGTAAAAAGGTTCCTCCTCCACCCTGTGTATCAGCCCAACAAGGCACATACGTGTGGAAGGCACCGCAGTGCTGGAATGCACAAGCTCGTTTGATCGTGTCCTCCCCAACATGAGATGGAAAAAGTGGACCCCAGTGGAGCTTAAACACCAGTCAAGTTTGCCTGGTATTGCTGGCAATAAAGATGCTTTTAAGGAGAGGCTTTGATGCAAAGGCAAGCAGGCAGGGTGCTGGAAGGAAGTCTTTTTTTGGTGTTTAATATGTCGGAAGAAACCATTCACCCGTAGCTTTGTAATGCCGCTGGGCTTGCAGAGACCCGTTGTACTGCAGCGTAAGTGCTGGTGAGACCAGCTTGAAACTCTTGGGGGCAAATATGTGGAGCCAGAGGGTGGGATCTTAATGGTAACGTTTAATGGAAGATGCCAAAATTCCCAGTACGCAGGTGAGAGAACCCCTGAACTGTGGAAATGTCCATTTTAATCTCTTGATCCTCCTCTCTCCACTTCTCTTTAGGCATTTTTTGGGAACGCCATTCCCAGAATACGCACAGGAATACCAGGGATGTAAGGTCCTTGTTGGTTGGGAACTAGCTTTGTAGGGCCTCTAACTAGCCTTCGTTAAGAGCTGCAAAAATTCAGATTATCTTCAGATGGACAGGAAGGGGTGTGAAATAGGTGTCCAAGTCATTATCCTTGGACATCAAATTGGATAAAACACGGGTGCTTTGAATGCACCGTGGCAGAGCGGGCAGGCGGTGACGCTTGGTTTCATTGCTTGATGGCATCCCCGAAAACCAGCAGGTGCGGTGAGCTGGTGACACATCATATAAAGTTTTTGTGCGTATGTATTTCACAAAGGGTTAATGAATGGTTAACATCACTTTAATGAATAGTGAATCAGCTCTTAGACTATTGGAGTATTGGAGTCTTGCAGATTAACCAGATGCTTAGAACCATCTGTAATACCTCTCACTGATGAATCTTACAATCGTCTGCTCTATGTGCTTCATATTTGAGCAGGCGACTGGAAGATGTTACCAACACTTCAGGTTTTATAATGTAATTGTTGCAAGTATCACTCCAAGAAAAGTTTGACCAAAATGCTTGGATAGCGTAGGGAAAGCATACTTCTGTGTTTAAAATAAATAATAAATCATGCCGTCACACAAATATAGACTTTTAAAAAAAGCTCAGTGTTGAATACATACCATCTGGTGGGGAAAAAATACAGCCATGCGATTAAAACTTTCAAAATACAGCTTATTAAGCTGGGAAACTTTTCTTTGTGCAGCGTAGAAAGAAGCCGTTCTCACTTGAATTACTTTTAATTTGAAACTCATAAGCTGAAAGTGTAAAAATGGAAGCATTTCTTGTGGCTGTACCCTGCTTCTGTCTCCTGGCAGTGCCAGTGGTCCCGCGACAAATGGAGGCCCCCAAAAGTCTCCATGGGGGACTGAGCCTTGTTCCTCTCTCCGCTTGCACTGCACGTGCTGGTCGTAACTTGGAAATCAGGTGTTCATCAAGCAATGGCAGTGGGGCAGAGATTGGGCGATAGGGCCGGATGGCCAAATAAAATAGTTGACTGGTAGTTTCATGTGTGGTGATGTCATAGAACAGTTTGGGTGGGAAGGGACCTTAAAGACCATCCAGTCCCACCCCCCTGCCCTGGGCAGGAACACCTCCCACTACACCAGGTTGCTCCAAGCCCCGTCCAACCTGGCCTTGAACCTCCAGGGATGGGACAGCCACAGCTTCTCTGGGCAACCCCAGCCAGGGGCTCACCACCCTCCCAGACAACAATATTTTCATGCGATCTCCTCTAAATCTCCACTTTTTCAGTTGAAAACTTTTGCCCCTTGTGCTATGGCTCTGCTCCCTGATCCAGAATCCCTCCCCAGCTCCTTTATGGACTGGAAGGGCGTCCTGGTTCCGGCAGGGACAGGGTTAATAGCACAGGTATTCCACACCATGTGGCACCATTCCTCTAGTGGGGAGCCAGCCGGGAAGGATCGGGAGGAAGGGGAAAGAAGTCCCGGCTGTGGCTGTCTGGGTCCGGTCAGAGGTAAAGTAACCCTATTTGTACATTCCTCTGCCAGTGTTATTGTTTGCCTGATTTCCTTTGTTCTGTTAAATTGCCTTTATCTCAACCCATGAGTTTGGCCTTTTTATTCCCATTTTCCCTCGCTGCTCTTAGGGGTTGGGTGAGCGGCTGCCTGGTTCTTTGTGCCGGCTGAGGCCAAACCATGACAAAGGGGCCCTAAGTTCTCCCCTTGCACTGATATAAACCTACGAGAAGACCCAAGGCGAGTAGGAAAGGTCTCTTTTACCTGCTGGATTAATGTTGAATTATTCTGAAGAGCCCAAACTCCTGTTATTACTGGTGTATTGGTCCATTACTTGATCTACCAGCTGCAGTCACGGGTGCTGTTAGTGTAAAGGGCACCAAAGGATTGTCTTCCACCCAGTTTTGGCTCCCTATATCCAAATCCTGCTGCTTTTTCCTCCAAAATTTTTCACCATTTAGCTCTTAAAACTCCTTAGAGCTGCTGTCTCCACCCAAATTCCCCTCCTTTCCTGCCTTAGTCCCTATGGCCACCTGCTGGAAGTCCCCTGGATCCAACAGCCTTTTTTTCCTGCAGGTTAGCAGAGAAAAACCTTCCTTTTTTTTTTTTTCAGGTTCCCCACTGGTTCTCCTTGGTTTTTTCACTAGCTTGCATAATTTTCAGCTTTCAGCTACTTTTAATATATCCACTACATTTTTACGCAACACTTTATTAAAAGAATGGTTTTACGAACCCGCACTCTCTCATCCTTCAGATTCCTTCTTTGTGATTCATTGAAGCTATAAGAAATCAATTTATTTATGAAGCTATGATGGGGAGCAGCCCTAGATAGCTGACATAATATATATCACACTCATTAAACTGAAGGAAACGTATAGGTGCCTGCAAGTGCTTTTTATCCCCAGTCACTTTTGGATGCTGCTTATTGCTTTAAAGCTTGATTCTGTATTAATTTTCAAACCTTTTTTTTTTATTTATTCGACTAATGTGATTCTCAGCCTCACCTAGCATTGCGGCCGTGCCTGTCTGTTCATTTCTGCTTGTGTGGTTTCCAGCACGGCATCCTTCCCAATGAAGGTGTTTGTGTGTGAATCGATAGAAATATTAGAATTTTTAATTTACGCCTTTAGATTTGTCTTTTAATTCACAAGGTTTGTCAGTGCAAGTTGGAGAGGGGGAGGGTGGGAAGGGTGATGCTGCCGCTCTGGTTCCAGGCACTCAGAACAAAAAACAAAGGTTTTGGCATCTTGGCACCTGACCATCAGGAAAATCAGTACTTGCGTCACACAGGCTAATTTTTCTGATGAATTCTTCACTAATTTGGGCAGTACAGAAAACTGAGCATTCCCGTAAATTCTCCGAAGGCCAACAGGAACGCAAATACAGCTGAAATGACTGGCTGGCTCCTATCAAGAGCTGCTGAAGCCTTCAAAAAATCTCAGTTTTAGCTGTGTAGAGGGGATTCTTTCATGAGATGTGCCAGCAGTCTTACCCAAGAAATGCTGGTTGTATGTCCCAGTTGGGTGTTGGTTATACTGGTCTCTAACCAGTTGGAGACTCTGTGGGTATAGTTATGTGCGTGTGGATTATGTGCATTTATATTTCCTTATATAACTTAAATAATGCAAACGCGACATCCAAATGTAATGATCCTGAAAAGCAAATTAAAGACATCATTTAGATGCGGCTTCCTCTCGTTCTTGCTATTAATGGTGACTCAGGTTTATTGGGGCTGGAAAATAATACTCTGAAGAACCCACGGAATGTGAAGGAATTTGATTCAAATTTTATCCGAAAGTGGAAATGCAGGGAGAATATGTAAAAACTGCAAGTTCTGCTGGCTTACCTGAATACCAAAAGTAAAATTGGGGGGCAAAATAGATGAATAAATAATTGCAGATTCCAGTCGTTTGATTTATCTGCTGGTTCCAGCCTAACTAATCAAACAAATGTGTAGTCTGATGGCGTTTGTCATCTGGGGAGTAAGCTGCTTTTCTCTATTTATTTATTTTTAGGCAAGGGAAAAATATTGACTCGGTAGCTCAAGGGGCTAAAGAATCCTACCTCGTCTTCCAAATCAAAATGAGGTGGTTGGTATGTTGTTTAGTGCCTTATTCTGTAGTTTTATTCCATTGAGCATCGTGCTTTGAGCAGTGCTGTTGCGGAGCCACCGGATTTTACGCTTTTCCTTTGTCCTTCAGTGAGCAACCTGACTGCACAGTCAGTCTTTGGTACCCCCCCTGTGACACTTGGGGCCACAAAGGAACCATATGAAGTTCAACAAAACTAAGTGTAGGGTCCTG
>VZTS01017060.1:122356-184610 GCA_013400795.1 Pluvianellus socialis | reverse complement strand
AAATAAAGTCAGTACCCTACTCTGCAGTTGCTCCTAGAGCTTTGGAGCAGCTCTAGTTCTCCAGATGGAGTGGAAAAAAAGAAGAATACTTGTAAGGATACAGCTTCTAATTTAGTAGGACTGAAAGTAATAAACTGAAATTGCTTCTTTGCCAAAGCAGCAGGTTTCCTACCTGCTGGAATGAGCTGACCAGTTGCTCTTGGTGAGATAGCAGATCCCAGGTTCTCTTGTGCCTCTTTGGGGACTGGGAAGCATCAAGTGACCAGCTTCAACAATGTTTTTTAATCTGTGTAAGACCAACAGTGCCTGCTGATTTTTACCAGCACTGTTTAGAACTTATATGCCTGTCTAAAAAGTACAACCAGCATGTTTGTGAAGTCTTCACTTGCGGCTGCTAATTAGCAGATACGTAGAGAAAACTAGGTGTTTCTGGTATTTAACTTAGGGCTGCCATTTCAGGTAAATTTGTAAATTTGCAAGTCACCTTTGGTACCTGTTTTGAAATAGTACACTCAAGGCTTCACGTAGTGAGAAACTGAAGCCTTTGTTCTTAGGTCTGCTGTGCAAAAAAAGAACGCCCCTGCAGTTCTAAGCAGTCTGACCTTTGGAGTTCACATACACTGACTTTACTGAGGTTTTTCTCTGAGAATGAGTTTTATTCTCTGTGGCTAATGGGTCCTGAAGTCTGACACTATAATTGCACATAAAAAGTCTTTACATTGACATAATATTATGTCCTTTTGTGGATTTCAACAACTACTTTCCAGAATCCTGGTGTTTGTGTTCCTAGTTCCTGTAGGCGGCAAGAGTTGCTATATATAGGAATGAATGGAGTTTGGGCAACTGGGTAGCTGCTTTAATTTCTTGCTGTTGTTACCTACAAAGAGCATCCTGCTAATTTCAGAGCCACAAGCTATGCAGTGGGGAAGGGGAATAATTTAGCTTAGGAAGTTGTCTGAGATGTAATATTTATCCTCTTGTTTCTAGGGAGACTGTCAGACTCGGGAAGAAGCTGTCGCGCTGGGTGTTGGACTCTGCAATAACGGCTTCATGCATCATGGTAATGCATCAATATTACTTTCCACAGCCAATTAAAGGAGCTCTTACTTCAGTCAGATTAGCTGACTGTCTGAAAATCCCTTCTCTATAGGCTGTGCCATACATGCTGACATACATACAATTGCAAGCATCCCAGCACGTCCTTCTAAAAAGCAGTCTTTGAGCTTGCACAAAATGTCTAAGCCTACTACCTTCTGAAGTGAATCCCCTTGCTAATAGTTATGATGAGCCCTGAAACGATTAGACAAGCTAGAAGGGGAGTGTTTTTTTCACTGCATATCTTCCAGAGCCATCAGACCAATCCATAGCCAAGTACTATCCTGAAATGTCAGGTACAAAATAAAATTGCCTAGTACTTGCCGCTTGGACAACAAGCTCGGTGCTGAATCGCTGAAGCTTCCAAATCTGAAGTGCCAAATTGCCAAGTTAGACATCGTCCATCCTCAGGGATGTTGCTGCTAAACTGGGAAAGTAAAAAACCCACATCTGTATCAGTATTAAACAGCACGTATAAAGTCCTAAGAGTAAACCCTGGTTTGTTCAATGAAACATCCGGTTTTAGTCATAAATAACATTTGCTCTCCATATTTTGAATAGTGTTTTTGAGAGCAAATTATGGTAGATAACTAACAGAGAATTTGCATAGTGCTTGATAAGAATGTAAGAATAATTGTTTTTCTTTAAAGAATTTGATCTGGTTTGAGCCCATGTAAAATTTTGATATTCATAGCATCCTTTGGTAAGAAGTTCCTTTGCGTAAGTACATGTTGAATGAAGAAGTTGTTCCTCAGGTTTTAAAATTGTCACTTGCTGCTGCTATTTGAAGTCCCCAGGTCTCATATTTGAAAACATGGTAAAGAGCTTTGTCATGCCTTCCAGAATTTTATAGATCTTTTTTCCCCTCTCAGTTCCTTTTTAGGTTGAAAAGCCTTAGTCTAGTCATCTCTTACCTTTAGCCATCACTTACTTTTAAACAGAGATTTTATCCCTCTTTACTCCTTTTATAGTTTTACCATATTAGTTTTGACATCAGAATGGAGCATAAGGTATTGAGTAGTATCTTTCTTCCAAGAAGATCTTCCACATTTTGCATGCCTTCTATGTGCCAGGGAGGTCAAACGTCATATCAGGAGCTACTATGCACTGGGAAGAAAAGTATATCCTTAAAATACAGTAGTAGCTTAAAAATATAAAGCTGAGTAACTGACTGACAGAGATGTATCTGGTCTTTGTTCTGTGAAGACTGAGGAAATGTTTAGGATTTCCTTTAACTTTCTTTTTTGTTTCTCTCTTTCTTTGTCTGTGTAAATGCATGTATGTATTTCGTATATATTGTTTCCAGTCCTGGAGAAAAGTGAATTTAAGGATGAATCCTTGTATTTCCGCTTTTATGCTGATGAGGAGATGGAAGGCACGAGTTCCAAGAGCAAACAATTACGTAATGACTTCAAGCTCGTGGAAAACATCTTGGGAAAGAGTCTTCTGGTAAGAAATATGTTAATGTAAACCTTGACATTTCCGTGAAACTGGTGATGTTTTATACTAGAGGAGAATGAGAAGGAAAATTATAATAGAGTAGAATTGAAATGGGGAATTGCACCTGTAGCTAGGCTTTTCTTCATTGCCTAAATACTAATTCTTGAGCTACTTTGCTGTGGAGCTCCAACTTCTGTAGCTCTGACCTTTCTAGCTGGGCAGACGGCGTAGCTTATTCTAGTAGCAAGGGAAATCTGTACCTTGCAGGGTCCCTTCTCTCCTGCACTAGCTGGGAGCTTTGGATTCACAGCTCATACACACACATGTGCCAATGCAGGTAAATTCCTGCCTATTTCTAATAGGTCTCAAGTAAAGAGGAAACTCAGAGATACAACTGTTTCATCCAGTTCGCAGCCCAATCCCTTTCTATTCCCATGAAGACCTTGAGAGAGCCTGGAAGTGAGCTGTGAGCTGGAGATGTTTTCTTAGCAGGCACCATATGTTTCTTGAATTTGCTGAGCAGGCACCACAGTGTCCATCATCCTAAATGCCATCACAGTCCTTACTGCACTGGGATTACTCTAACGCTGTTTGGACTTGGTAGTCAGAATGATGCAAACTCTTTGTTCCAAGATCCTAGTTTAGTGCCAGTGGCTCATCTTTTTCTGCCTTTGAACACTGTCAGAATACAGGAGCAGGATAAAAACGCAGGTCAGAAACTACAAGAGCAGAATTGCTGGAAAAAATCCAAAGGTCCATTCTATGGGAAAATTTTTCCTGTGGTTCATACAAACTTCACATCTCACTGTTGTCTTGTCTCCCAGGAGACCAGTCTGTGTTTGTCTGAATGACCAAACGTAATATGTAAAGCACCATGGTCCCTCAAAATTCCTCTGTGCATCCAGTGCCAGAGACTGGCATGTCAGGTTAATATGATTATCCTCATGGAGAGCTGTTGGCTAAAGGAAGGCAGTTAATAGGTGATACACTTTGTGGGGTTTCTGTTGTTGTGATTTGCAAAGCACTCAGAGATCAGTTTCATGTAAATTGATGGGAACTGCCATTGTTCAGGTATTTTTAATTTTTGACTTTATCAAGACAGGGCAGTTTGAGAAAACAGATTCTTTTCCACTTTTTTCTGTCAGTTCAAGGCACTTCTGTTAAAATGCCAAAACTCAATGGTAATATGTTAGCTGTGAAATGCGGGTTTTAAAGTTCTTTCATTCTTTGATTCTGTTTTCTGTTAATGTAATAATACTTTATTAGTATTCACTAAAGAGACAGAAAAGCAAACCTTGCACACGGACTATTTACTAGTGATTAATCGTAATCCTGAATTGGTCCTTCCAGTCACTCCATAATTTGGTAACTGAAATATTTGCAACAGGAATAATTTCAATATTACTGTTATTGTTGTTCTGAAATGCATCAGTCAGCCCCTGTCAAAGTACAGTCTCATCTCAAAAAGTAAACGATCTGAAGTGAAGAGCACAGGCTGAGTAAGAAATCTCCTACTTAGAGGGCACAGATTTTTGTCAGATGCGTAGTAGTCATGTTCAAGTTATGAGTTGCCCTAATTTTCAGAAAGAAGTTAGCAGTCCCCTGAACTTTGGTGAAGAACCCGTAAATAGCAGTACAGTAAATGCATGACAGTTATCCACAAAAAAAATTTGTGCCCGACTTCTATTTTACTCTGTGTTTAGCAATTATGAGCAGCTGGAATCCTGAGGCTTTGCTGCCTGTGGAACATCACTACTTGCCTCTTTACCTACATTCATGATAGGGCACCCTTCCCGTCCCCCCATCCCACTGTAGGAAGTTTAATGGAGTTTCCTCAGCACTGGCTTTTGAAACACGCTCTTCTACTGCCGTGAAATCCTATCTGTTTAATGGACAGCTTCCCCCACCCCCTTCATCTAAGTTTGTGCTATCACTAGAGCTTGCCTTTGAAAACAGAAAACAACAGAAGCTTTGGCAAATACATCAGGAGAAATGCCAAGGAAAAAAGTGCTTTCAGTCTGAAAAAATGCATTTCAAACAAAATTTAATACTCATTTATTTGTGCAACAGTTTCTTATTGAAGGACATAAATCTTGGTAAACTGAAAAAATATACAACATTCTTTGCATAGTTGAAGAGAATTTGGATTTTGGATTGACTCCAAGCATTGTGACTTGGTTACTGCAGTGTGCTGTTAACTTGTAATCAGCACCTCTGTTTGTGAGCCCAAGCCAACCACAACACAAATTAAAGCCGATAGCTTGGAGCTGAACGTCAGACAAGGAGTGTTGCCTGTAGAGATGGGCCTCAATCAAAGTTGCCCAGGAGTTTAATGCACACTGTGCTAGAGTCCCCAGAAGGCTCTAGTGTATTACTTATCTCAAAAGAAAAGCATTTCTAGTGATTTCTAAAGAAGATGCTTGTATGCATTTTATGTAGCACTCTTAAAACCATCATGCTGGACTGGAGATCCAGCTCCTGGACTGTAAGTCTAAACCTCATCAATTTTCCAAACCTGTGATACCTCCTATGTTTCTCTGGCGTACCCCATACTTCTTGTTCTCAGTAGTGTGTTGAAGTAATTGCAGGAGAGAGCAGTTGCCGTGCCCCTCTGCAGTTCACAGCCAAGGCAGTGGCAAGTCCTGGAATTCAGCTCCTGCAGGAGCCTGAGTGCTGTAGCATATCCACTGAAAGCCAGTGGCATGAGCACAGAAGTCAGGGCTACCTGGGCTTTAATTTAACTTCCCACATGAACTCACTGTGTGGCCTGAGCAAGACCTTAACCTACTCTATGCTGCTGTTTACCATCTGAAAATCAGGACGATAAATTAATCCATCCACAGGGTTTTGCTACTGCTGTTACTTCTAAAATCAGCTTTGAAAATGAAAGTGTCCTTATAATTCAGCAGTTCAAATACCAAGGTTTTAGATAATAGGTAGTATTACCATTTGCATTCATGTCTTCTCTGTTTTAAACTAGCTAATCCAATAAACATATCTTAAAACTCTTATAAAACTAGTGCATTTCTCCTATTCTAGCTATGTATAAATAATAGTAATTTGTATTACTCAAATAAAGCTATACTTGGCCCTTAATAAAAATCTTTTGAATCTTTAATAATTAGAGGAGAATTATTTTTGTGTGTTGTGCTAATATAAAATGACCTAATTCTGTACAATTTCAGCAGAGAGAGAGCAAAAAAGAGATATCCCTTTGTTCTTCATTATACTAGTGTACCACAGTCTATTGTAGCTTGAGAATTAAGTCATTGATTTAAACACCCCTGGGAAGAGAGCCACTAATAAGAGCCCATCCTCTAGGGATTCCTGATCTCCCAAGGAGACAGGCTGGCGAGTCAGTAACAAGAGGCATCCATCATCCAGGTGTATGTGGCCAGATAAAGGCTTTGAGTGGATTCATATAGGAAAAATTACAATGAAATCTGAAGTGAAAAACATCCTTTAGGCTGTAAATCTTTCACTTGTTCAGAAGGAACAGTATGATTTCAGTGCTCATTTTCAACGCTCACAAACCAGAAGAAACTTTGAGTCATTTTGTGTATATCAAGCTTATTTTGCTAAGGTGGCAAAACATACCCTGAAAGATAATAGCAGTAGGAGTGGCTTAGATTCTGGAGCTTCTCATTGGAAAGAAATTTTGTGTTTTCAAATTTTGGAGTTTGGAAAGGTTGGGGAGGCTGGAACAGCCTGGGCAATGAGGTGCCAGGAAAATAACTCTCTCCAAATGAATGCTGCTGAGGGCCACAGAAACCTCATCAGTTTTGTGAAGCGTTCAGACTTGACGTTATCTGATAAGCCACTGATCCTTAAGAAATCCTTAACCAAGTCAGACTGTTCAAGTGTGTCCAACAGAGAAGCGTTTATGCTGAAGAGCTGCAGGGAAGGCTGTGACAGAAAGATGTGCATCCTGGGCCCTAGTTTAGGAAATGGTGGTTGATCTACATATGCTGCCTCTTCTGCCACTGATGTCTCCAGGAGTTTCAGCCGAGAGTTCCTGCCTCTGCATGGACAGTAGGAGCAGCCTGGGGAGGCTGCCAGGAGTGAAATGGATCCGGTTCCTTCACCCCTTTCATTGGAGGGATCTTAGTACTCAACCCAAGGCCCTTTGTGTGTATGCAGTTTGAGGGATCAGCAAGCGTGGTGGGTAAACGGGACACTATACCCTGTGCATTAAAGTCACGCTCTCAGGACATTAGCGTGGTGCAATGCTGGAAGCTACCCCATAGCTGAGAATCAAGCTGCTTCACATCTCTGTTGTCTTCATTCTCCTGGAAATCTGTCAAATCTCTCTTCATAGACACAGAGCATCCCCATGCCACAGGCATTTTCTGACTCCATAATCTTCCTTGGACAGGAAAGGGCAGATATGGAGAGGTACCACACAGGCATAGTGACCCACACGCCTGAAATGCTTCATGGATGTAACAGATCCAGGTGTAATAGACCATTCTTGGCATAGCTTTTTTTCTCTGCATTGTTTTCCCCCCCCCGGCCATCTCTGCCAAAATTATCTCTGAATATGTTCCGACTGCCTTTGCCCTCTGGTTTTGATTAAACATGCTTATTTCTCATACAGTCTCATTTTTTAATGTGGTTGTCTTTCACGATTGAACAGCTGCTGCCTTACATTCAAAAACTGGATTTCAGGGGCACAGAACTAATTCTTGTAGATGGCAAGTTAGTTAATTGCTTTAGACTCCTCAGGGATGAATGGTGTTCGGCTGTGGAATTGCAAGGTATTACTATGTTATAATGAAGGATGAATCAAAGCCTTCTCCAAATATTGCAGTTTGAATATTATCCTTACTCTCCCTTTTTATAAGAGTGTCCCCAGTACAGGAGCGTCACTATACAGAATGTAAGATTTTTGTTCTTTACAGCATGGTGATAAAGTTCCTAATATTGATGCACTTGGGATTTCTTGAAAGTATTTTGGTTCTTTGCTTTCAAACAACATGTTTTTGCAGTACAAATGAACAGAGAGAGGTAGGTTATTAAAAATGATAGCATATAAAAGAGTGTCACGCATAGTAATGGCAGCTGCACCCAAGAGTTCATGTAAGTTTGTGTATCTGCTGGCTTTTTAAGTTTGGCAAATCAAAGTCTCCGAATCTTTAAATATCTTCTTGCATATGCTTTCAAAATCCAACAAAAGAAACTGAACAGTCCCTTCAAATGTAAAATGGGAATTGGATGGGGCAGCTATCCTAGAAAATTTCTATTTAATCCCAAACGTGAAGTGATGAAAGTAAATATTGTGTTGCGCTGAAATTCATTGCACTTGCAACACTAAAAATCTAACCAGTGATATACTCAATTTTCTAAGCTGTCCTTTTATTAAACATGCATAAATAGCATTGCTTGTGAAAATACTTCATTAGAAATATCCAAGAATGCCAAACTTAGCTTTCAGTGTTCGTTTAATCTGAACATCATCTGATGAAGAATTTTTCCTTGCAGATCTATTATATTGTGCATTATTTTAACATGGTTATATGGCTCCTGCAGGCAAGGATTATTCTACTTCTTTAATCTTTTTCTAAGGTGAATTCCTGTAAAAGGACAAATCTTATAGGCTGATGACATTGACAATAGAAAAAGGACAATATTTTAAAATAGTGCAGGAATCATCAGACTCAAGGAAATGATTCTCAGTATTTTTTTTTTCCCCAATGGCATGTTAGGTCACAGATAGCTTTATTTTTCCTTTTAACTCAATTCTAACTTATCAGATGGTTCTTAAATGCATAGTGTTTGCTCAAATGCAAGATGTTTATCTGGTAGAATTTCCACTTGTCCGTTTACCAGTGGCCAGGATTGCTTTATTTTTTTCAAATAGGAAGTGAGTTATTAAGCTTTTTTTTAAATGTTAATGAACCTCTAGAAAAGGATGAGCGAAACATATATTTGCTATGATTGATAGGATTTTAAAAAATGTTTACAAGGCAGGTCTGTATGACCTCAGTGCAAATAAGAGGAATCAGATTCTCAGGAGCAAGAGCTACCAAGTCTTCTGGCAACCGTAAAAGGTGCAGAGTGAACACATGACATGAGCCTTGTATTTTTTCCCTAGCACAAAGCTCATGTGCCTGTTCTCCAGAGGAAGGACGTGTAGATGTCAGAAATTGTTCTGTCTGGTCATCCAGTATTTTAGCCAGCAGACCAACTATTATGATGTAATTTATGTACTGTGTAGTGTTATCTATAAGAAATAGGCCAAAGATCCCCAATATATCTGAAACTGACAACTAAGAAGGACTCATAGATTGTTCATTATTAGATATGTGGGTTGTATTTTAAAAAGTAAATAAATGACTGGAGCTTGATCTGTAAGTAGATCACCAATGGAAAATTCTGAGTATCGATGAGTTCCATAACATAAAAGTGAAAGATCTAATGAAGAACAAAGGGCTAGGAGTTAAAACCAAATGCAGTTTCTAACAGAAGAGTTGATTAAGCATTAGAAGAAACTCGCAAGGGCGGGAATAGATTCTTCACTTCTTAAAGACTGCAGATCATAACTGGATAACTCTCTGGAAATTCTGCTTTACTATAGTAAAGGGCTCAATGCAAAAATAACTAGATTAATTTTTTTTAGCTGGTGTTTTGTAAGATATCTGACCAAATAACCTAATAGTCCCTTTCAACCTTAAGATCTACAAGTCTTGTCAACCATGGCTTGCAATGAAAAGTCCAGTTTCTCATCTCTGTCCTCCAGATTTTCAGCTGACTCCATACTTATGAAGCATTACCTTGTGTTCTTTTTAAGATTTTACCAGAAGAGGATGACTATGGATTTGACATGGAAGAAAAGAACAAAGCAATCGTGGTGAAGTCAGTTCGACGAGGGTCTTCTGCAGAGGTACAACCTGACACTCATTAATATTTTGATTTTGGTACCTAAGAATATTTCAATGCTTTGAAAAGGGACAAACCCATCTTTTTAAGGTTTCTTTCATTTTAAAGGTAACTAACAGAAAATTGGGTAGCTTCTACAATTCCTGTGGTAATAAACTGTTTCTGTAAATTGCTAAGTGTTTTGACATCTTTGAGTGACTTGCTGAATATATTTGAGAAGTGATAGGACAATGGCATTATTCCTCTGGGATGATCGCATACCTCAGGTTCATTAGCAACTTAAATTTGAGGACAGAGGGAAAGTAAAATTGTTTTGGGATAGCAAAGATGTTCAATGAGAAACAGGTTTATTTGAGTGAAAGCTGTATTTTTAGATTTGTATTTTTTACTTAAAAAGCATGCACTTACTTCTCTCCCTGGTATTTTTTTAAGAGCTCTACATAATATATTTCCTTTGCGTCTTTGAGGCCCATAGATTATCCAAATGTCATTGGATCTGAGTATTCCATAATCATTTGTTTATCTATAAAAAACAATTGAGCAGATAACACAATGTGATCCTCCCTTTACCATAACAAGGCACAGATGACTGAAAGTCTATTTTTTAAAAGCTATTTAGGAGCCTTTTAGCACCTATGAAGATAAGAGACAAATAAATGACTTGTCCAGGGTCTCACAGTAAATTGTGGCAGTGCACAGGCAGTTCTTCTAATTAAAAGTCCAGGACAATTCCTTACAGAATTTTTTAATGTCCACATTCATTTGTTGGTCACCGCTTTAGGCTACAGGTAACTCCTGGATGACTCGCCCAGTGCAAATAGCTGAAGTGGACAGACTGATTTTAGCAAGTTGAGAATGTCAAATGGGAAGGAATTTTGAATTGAAGTTTAATATTAGAATTAGATTATTTCAGTATTCCTGATTCTTGTTTGTTTTATTGTCACCAAAGAAACGAATCCTATGCTCTACCTCAGCTCAAAATCAACATACATTGGCCAAAAATTTTATTAATCTAAACCTCTGCTGTAAACCATTGCCTGACAGATAATCCTTCTGCCCTTTCTTTGGCTGTATGCTTGTGGAATATCCTGCAAATCTGTTGTGTTTAAGACAACAGAAGCACACAATTTTTGAAGGAATCTTTTTCTTGTTCTTCCAAGACAAACTGTCTATGACCATGAGTCCATCTTTTCAACTTTATCTTAAAGTGTTGCTCCAGAAATGAAATAAATCTGCATTTCTCTGAACCAGAGGGCTGTCAGCTCATTCTGGGAAGACCCGAGGTCCAGCATTAGTGCATTTCATTACATTCTTGGGCTTTTTTAATTACTTTGTGGTACTAGAAAGATATCCAGTGTGAGGTTCTGTGTGGCTCAGTAGCTGTAGGTCTTTTAGAGATCCAATGCCTGCTGTCACACTCTTCAGGGACAAACATGCAGCTTTGCTTCACAGTGCCCATCACAGCGCATTGCATTCATTAGGACTGTCCGACTTTAGACCAGAATAAGATTCCAGGTTCACCAATTAAGTGTGAAAGGTTCTATTACTTGCATGAATTTATTCAAGATTGACACAATCTGTTTGGGTTTGGGATTGTGATTTCTTTTTCCTAGTGTACCTGGAAAATGATTGTCATGCACAGGTTGTGACAGACACAGCATGCATGTGCAACAAGGGTCTTTGGTGTTTTTATTCAAAATCAGAGTTGCTAAGCATTGTTCTTTCTATTAATAGCATCTTTTTTCTTCTCAAGGTTACTTAGAAACTGTTCTGTGAGCTGTTAAATCTGCCTATGCCAGAAGTAGTTCCCAGACTGTGTTTAAAAGTTGTTAAGAAAAGAATTGTTGGAACATCAACAGCAGGCCTTTGACGCAGTCCCCTACAACATCCTTCTCTCTAAATTGGAGAGATATGGATTTGATGGATGTACTGTTCGGTGGATGAGGAATTGGTTGGATGATCACATTCAGAGGGTAGTGGCCAACAGCTCAATGTCCAGATGGAGATTGCTGACAAGCAATCCCTCAGAGGTCCATCCTGGGACCAGTACGGTTCAGTATCTTCATCAATGGCACAGACAGTGGCACTGAGTGCACCCTCAGCAAGTCTGCGGATGACACCAAGCTGAGTGGTGTGGTTGACACTCCTGAGGGATGGGATGCCATCCCGAGGGATGTGGACATGCTGGAGAAGTTGGACTGTGTGAACCTCATGAGATTCAGCAAGGCCAAGTGCAGGGTTCTGCACCTGGGTGGCGGCAACCCCCGATATCGATACAGGGTGGGGGATGAAGGGATTGAGAGGAGCCCTGCCGAGAAGGACTGGGGGGTACTGGTGGATGAAAAGCCGGGCGTGAGCCGACAATGTGCACTTGCAGCCCAGGCGGTGAGCCATATGCAGGGCTGCATCAAAAGCAGCGTGGCCAGCAGGTCAAGGGAGGGGATTCTGCCCCTCTGCTCCACTCTGCTGAGCCCCCACCTGCAGTGCTGCGTCCAGCTCTGGAGCTCTCAGCACAGGAAAGACATGGACCTGTTGGAGCGAGTCCAGAGCAGGGCCACAAAAATGATCAGAGGGCTGGAGCAGCTCTGCCATGAGGACAGGCTGAGAGAGTTGGGGTTTTTCAGCCTGGAGAAGAGACGGTTCTAGGGGGACTTTATTGTGGTCTTGCAGTACTTAAAGGTGGCCTACAAGAAAGATGGGACAAACTTTTTAGCAGGGCCTGTTGCAATAGGACAAGGGGCAATGGCTTTAGACTAAAAGAGGGAAGATTTAGACTAGATATAAGGAGGAAATTTTTTTACAATGAGAGTGGTGGAACACTGGCTCAGGTTGCCCAGAGCGGTGATAGATGTGCTATTCCTGGAAACGTTCAAGGTGAGGTTGGACGGGGCTCTGAGCAACCTGATCTAGTTGAAGATGTAGCTGCTCGCTGCAGGGGGGTTGGAGTAGATGACCTTTAAAGGTCCCTTCCAACCCAAACTATTCTATGATTAAATTCCTGTATGACAGGATACTTGCTGAGCGGTTTGGGAACTCGTTGCCTGACGTGTGTGTTCAGCTTCTCACTTTTGGCCCTTAGACAGAACAGTCCTGTAGCAGGCACTACTCATGCTCTTTCCCTCCTGAACCTGAATAGTGAGCAGCTCTCAGCACCAGATCCCATCTCTGGGAATTGTACCCCCATGCTCCTGGCGGCAGCTGCCCGTGGCTGTTAACACTTGCTCAGCTCACCGAGAAGGTGAGTCACAAAAAATCCTACAGCAGGGGGCTGGTTGATGTGGACTGTGGCACATCCCATGCCTGTTCCAAGTTCATGTGTCTTCAGAAAGACATTCAGAAAGTCAGCGTGTCCTCAATTTGTACCTTATCTTCCTTTCTAAGCTAGCTCACTTGCAGGTTAATTGTAGCTGGGCTTATTCCCAACAAGTTTTAATCCTGGAGCTGGTTTACAAACGATATTCTATCAGAAGGAAGCAACAGTGAAAAAAATTATCCTTTTGGGAGGTGTGGTTGCTGCCTTACTCTGAAGAGCCAACTGACAAGCAGATGTCGAGTGTTTGAACAGAGTGTGTTCTACAAGCAGCCAGTTGGCCAATGGCCACGCAGATGAATAGCAAATAGCAAGCTGCCGGCGTTTGGGAAAAAACAGTGGCCCGTATCCAGACAACTGCATTGAGTTGTCATAAGGAGCATCCATTATTCAGAAGCTCTGTGACACTGTAGGTCTTAACTCTTAAAGAGATATGCTGTCTAATCTTCCTTTGCCTGGTTAGCTATATGCCAGTAGAGTAGCAGATTTTTATTTCTAAGTTGCTGGTTTGTAGGGTTTAATATGCGATTTTGTACAGTATTCCGTATGACAGTAATCGTAGGAATGCCCGTCAGTAGAGGACAGTTGAACCTGGGAGCCTGAACTTTCAGAGATGCTGCCAATGACCCAAAGTTTTCTGTGGTGTTTGTCTCGTTTGCAGATGGCTGGCCTGCAGACAGGGAGAAAAATCTATTCCATCAATGAGGACTTAGTATTCCTACGCCCGTTTTCAGAAGTGGAAATGATTTTAAACCAGTCCTTCTGTTCACGAAGGCCGCTCAGGCTTCTGGTAGCTACCAAATCAAAAGAGTAAGTGCCAAAATGGGCAGAGAGAGATTATCTAGAAACATCAATTACTAAACATTTCTTTTACAGTTTGTAGTGACAACTGTGTCAACACTTTGCTATGCGGAAGCTGTTCAATAGGAAAACAAATTGCATAAATGAAAGATACAAGTCGCAGGTTGTTTTTAGTGATGCACTTTGTGCTTCTAGAACAGGTTACAATGTATTCGCTTTATACCACTTAACTTTTGGCTTCCTTGTGCATAAATAGAACTGAATCACAAGGATTGTCATTCTGTCTCAGGTGTGAAGCTTCTCAGACACTAATATATATGCAAGGTAAAGCAATTTCCACCCGATCAAAGCTTGGTTTATTTTTGGATGACACTAACGATGTCAGCCCTCGAAGTTTCTCAGTCCGTTGTTGTATGTTATAATGAGGCTTGGCCCTGATAATGTCTTGTGAATTACTAGATTCTGTAGCCATGGAATTGAATGTCTCAATGAGCACTGGATGCTGAGTTCTACTGCAGCATGTCTTGTCCTGTCTATTTTTTTTTCCAATGGAAAAGATTCTCAGCTGGTATAAGCACAGCTGCAGTGAAGGTTGCCTAGAAATGGAAGTGAATATAAATACCATAGAAAGTTTCTGTACTGTGTTATTCACTAAATGCCAAATTTTAATTAACAAAGAGAATCTCCCATCTGCCTTGGAGAATGAAGATGGAGTGGATGATTTCTTAAGGTCTATTTACTTGTTATTTATTTGTAAACGATGTGGGTGCTTTCTTTAATCCAAAACACAGTTGTCAATGCCAAGGAAAGATGGTGTTAGAACTGTACAGAGCTCTGGCAGCCTGGCTTAAAATGCTGGTTTCTCCTCGATTTACCCACAGGATTATTAAAATCCCAGATTGCCCTGAAGCACTTTGCTTTCAGATACGGGGAGCAGCACCACCATATGTTCATGCAGTAGGAAGAGGTAAGTAGAAAGGCTGTGGTATAGTTAAGCTTGGAGTACAGCTAAATATATATACGTGTGTATATAAAATGCATGTGTGTATATATATCTCAGTAAAAAAAGTCCAGGTTTCATTGTTCTAAACAAGTTCTGACAAATTGTTTTAATAACCATCATGACTAAGAACCCCTATCACAGAGAAGGATCGTGCTCATATATAAAACCATAGAACAACAAGATATTTCCTGCCTTGGAGTGCTTGTAATCTAAATACAGTCTAGGAAAATGGTATTGTCATTATGAACTGAGTGTTGGGTCACTAATCCCATCAACACTAAACAAAGAATAACTTAATTCTACAGTAGATGAAACTTGGTGATACTGCAGTCCACAGTACTGGGGAAAGACTCTTGTGAAAGCATTGCCATTTGAGTTCTTGCAAGCTAAAAACGTGCTTGCATAGTGATCCTAACCTTGTTTCTTCTAAGACTAGTAAGATACAGTTTTACAGCCCTGGGGAATAGAAATTTAAAACTGAGGTGGCTGAGAAAAATTTGATATAGATAGAGGTAAGAAAAAGATAGAGGTGAACTACTTCCCTTGGTCTTTTTAAAAGGAGAAAACAAAAGTTTGACAGAGATAGTTACTACTTCTGGAACTGAAATGTGAACTGAGCTGCAAATAACACATAGCTCTAACCTTTATTCTCAGCAGATGCAGAAAATATGACCTTTCAGACATGTACCACTTCCTTCCTTCAGAACAAATACCTATATCCAAATACGTGCAGCCAGAATACAGACAACAGGCAGCACCCAAATGCAACAATCAATGTTTTCCGGGAGATGCATTTATTACACTCTTTCATAACAGCACCTATAACCACTTGTTAACAGTCTGAAGAGGGCAAATTGGAAGAGCCAGCTAGAAAGATAGTCCTTTTTCAGGATTCAGCTAGCAAAAGACAAATTGCATTTGGAATAAAACTGTATGAATCTTAAATGATGGTGCCTTAAATTTAATCACCTTAACTGTAGATTTCTAGGAGCTGGATTTGGTCTGAGTCTTGTTCAGATGAATCTGGAATAAATCCACTGCAGTTGGTTATCGCACTCTAGACTTACTCGAGTTCTAAGTACATCATAGCATTCTTCTCAGACCATGGCAAATTGTGTAACATGCAAGCGTTCTGTATCTTTCACGTGCAACAAGCTGAAACAAACATAACCGTTTACATTTAAGCAAGACCTCAGCTAATGTAATTATAAGGCTAGAAGAGTCATGTAAGAATCCCTAATGATTTCCCACAGGAATTTCAGTTTCTAGCATGAACGCATTAAGGTCTAGGAGGTCTGTGTTTTTCCCAGCACTACTGAAAATGCAAAGGATAGATGCGTGATGTTTTCCTTGTACAGCAAAGCTCTCAGAATAAGTACTTAGTAGCAGAAGCATGACAGCGTTCAAGTAGCTTTTCTTCTTACTCTTCTTAACCAGAAACTCTTTGCACACTTTCCAATTTTCTCTTCCATCGTCAGGTAGCTTTACTGTCTAACTCCTCTCCTGTTGATTTTTCAGGTTCTGAGGCTGCAGCTGTAGGCCTTCATCCAGGGCAGTGTATTTTGAAAGTTAATGGGAATAACGCAACACATGGAAATTATGTGGAAGTTCTGGAGCACTTTACAGCCTACAGGACCAGACAACAGGAAGCACTGGTATGAATACAAAACCTCAAAGGAAGTACATTAATTCCTCCCCTTCTGTGCTCTTATGCTCACTAAATATTCAGAAAAACAAATTATACATGTCTCTCTTGACTCACTCCCATGCCAAGGTCCTGGTATAACTGAGGGAGCTGGTTACAGTTGCCTATAGTTACAAAACATCTCCAGATAATATGCATGCCAATTCATACAATGCAAAAAGTACTGAATATTTTTAATGTTTGCTAAAATTAGACGTTCACCTAGATATTGGTCTAGATTTTATGTTGTCTGAAGTTCAGAGAGAAGCTGGGGGAATGTTGATTTTTCAGCCAGCTTAGAAGATATGAAATTGATAGCTATGTTCACCTTTGTAGTCTAAACATGTAGAAATCAGGCATTTTTACTGAGGTCATAGCTGAAGCCTGTGTCTCTTGAAAGGGATTGTACCAGTGGGTGTACAGAACACATGAAGACGCTGAAGAGGACAGAGTTCAGCAAGCAGCATCCACTGCGTATGTGAATGGCAGTCACCTTGGCTCCAGCAAAGAAGACTCATCACTGGAGGGAGGTGCAGAATTGGATTCCCTTCAAAATAGCCAGCAGGAATCTGGTAAAGATTCTCATGGGGGAAGGAAACCTAGGGAAGATTCAGGGACTTCAGGAAGGAAAACTCAGTAGAAATATAAAGTGTAATTATTGTTGTAGAATATCTCCTGTCTTAGTAAAGCTTTGTAATAGAATGAGGTCTGCCAGAGGAAGTACTCTAATGCTGCAGTTTATTCAGGAGAAGAAAAAATTGAGATGTCCATAGAAATCATACCCCTGTGACTCTCCAATCTTTACAGGAGAGCCAGTTTTTGGAATGAAAAGGCTCAGCATTCTTAAAACCATTTGGTTGCCCCTGCAAACCAGGAATTTATGGGCTGGAGGAATGTAGGAGCTGGAGAAGGAAGCTCAGCAAGTAGCTCCACCTAGAGTAGTCTATGTTTTCTGTGAATTCGATTAAAGACTAAGATTTTAAATTACTTTGATCTGGAGCAAGTTTTCACAGCGTGTTACTACTGTGTCAGTAAAAGGTGTGGGTCTGTTTCCTCCGACTTAGAAAAGTGTAACTCATTAAAAACACTGCTTTATCTCATGTTGAGAGCTTATTTGGAAAAGTAGTTGTTAAGGGAGAACACTGAATCCAGATTCAATTGAAAGGACTGAGCCTGGACTCTCTGAATGCCACTGGCAACTTCTCCAGAAACAGATCCACATCTGCGTGGATCCCATCTAAGGTCTGATGAGCCTGGTAATCTAATGGTCAAACAGTGCAGCTCCACGGTGGAAGAGCTGGAGCAGTGCCCTGGTAGAGGCATCTGAGCAATTCCCTGGCAAATCTCAATCTCACTATAACTTAAATCTGTTCTCTGGGGACAGTAGCATTGCTGCGTGTAAAAAATGTTATCTCCTCACCCCACCCCTGTCCTGTCATCTCAGTCTTACAGCTGCACAGAAAATGCAGCTGGAGCCTTTCCCAAAAGTGGACAGCAAAGTGGCAGTCTTCCAGAGAGTCATTACAAACGACGAGACTCTGAGATTAACATACTCCCCTTCCCTTTGAAAGCTTCTGCTGGGGTCTGTGTGTCTGAACGCTGAACAGAACTACAAGTAGTGTCCTGTGCATGGATGTGGGCATGCACACATGAAAGAACATCGGAATGTGGAGTGGAGCATGTGGATTGTCTAAACCTCTGTCACTGTCTCCAGTAGTGGCCAAGAGCAAGTGTCTTCCTCGGGATATTCTCTACAGCCCCTAGCAGTATGTGGTTCAGAGACTCCTTGAGCCAAAGGTTGTGTCTTTGTGTCTTTGTGTTTAATGATACATCTCAAGAGGTTTCTCTTCCCCATGCATGTATCCATGTGTGCTGCCAAACACCTCTAATGACTTATTTTGGTTCCAGCCCAGACGCCACAGACTGTCAGTTCTCCGCTGATCATTGGTGAAGAAACACCTCTTGTTAGCCTGACTATCGATAACACCCACCTGGAGCACGGGGTGGTGTACGAATATGTCAGCAGCGCAGGAATCAAATCCTTTGTCCTGGAGAAAATTGTGGAACCAAAAGGTTGCTTCAATCTCACTGCAAAGGTACAGGAAAGCATACACGGCCGGGTTCATTCCTAAACACAACAGGGAAGCCAGTAATACCGGCATTTCTCTGGTGGCTGGGCTCTTCATGTGAGGTAACACATGGTCTTCTCAACCCTGCCTGGAGTTTTCTTCATTAGAATGCCCCGAGTTATAATAGCTTGTTATTATGTGGGTTAATAATAGCTCGTTTGGTGTGGGCAAGTGCTTCCAGGATTTCAGCTGTTGTGGTAGAGGGAGGGGAGCCCTAAGCTGTGGAATTCTCACTTTTATCTGTCTGGTAATATGCTCTTTGCCGATACTCAAGGTTAATCTTTTCAGGGAAGAATTTACTTTACCTTGGAAGAAAATCAAGCAGCTTTTTCTCAGCAGCTAGGCTGGATGGGGCACGAAATGAAGCAAGTGGAACTGCTGCTGTTGGAAAGCAGCAGTGCGCTTGGTATTTCGGTCATCTACGATGACAATATGAGCTAATAGTAAATGTTTTCTGTCACATCCCAGTAACATTATTGTTATGTCCCATGAAAGTATGCCAGAACAGGTAACTTTGATATGCACAGTGGATATTTTGATCCATTTCATTTATTCTAAAAATTTTTGAAGAATGTTTTATGGCTCTGGGGATTAGACATGCTGGTGGCTCTCAGGTGGTAATAAAGGTGACTTGTTCTGAAGGCAGCTTTATTCCACCATGACAACACTGGGGTGTTGCCATTTATTGAGTGGAAGAAAACTGTATTTTCCCTCACTGTCAAGTCTCATGTCATTGACATCCGGTCTTTTTGTTTAGATTTTAGAGGCATTTGCTGCAGAGGACAATCACTTCGTAAGGAATTGCAAAAGACTTATATCCCTAAGCAGTGCTGTGGCCACCATGCCCCAGTATGAATTCCGGCAAATCTGTGACACTAAGCTGGAAAGCATTAGCAGAAGGCTCACAAACTACCAAGAGGTACCACACTACTAGTTATTGGTGAAGTCTCAAGACAATACTTCATTGTGATAACTATGTCTTAGTATTCTTTATTAATGAATCCGAACTGCTTTAGAGGCAGGTGTCCTAGAGGCTTGAAAACAGCTCTGCAAGTTACTGAAATTCCAAGTTTTAAGGAAAAAGGACCATATCTGTAAATCATTCCTTTCAGCTTGTCAGAGCTGTGGTTTATAACATATTATGGCAGGTTCATTTCCATCATGTCAAATATGACAACAGAATGATCAGTGTCTGATTTAACACGAACATAAGTACAGTGTATCATAGTGTAAACAAACTGTGTGCTTTTTTGAACAGTTACCTGAGCTGTTTGAAAAGAGAGCCCTAGAAGGTATAGGTAGAAGGTATAGCTAATTGCTTTCATTTGTTGTTTTATGAGCTTTTGATTTTTTTAACATGTTACTCCAGCTGCAGCAGAAGTCATATTATTCTGGAATAGGAGGCAGGAAGAGAAAAGGATTTTCTGTATTGCATCGTAATTTTTTGCAAGGGAAGTAGCACATGCTTGCTTTATTTCTCCCAGTTTGCAGATGAATTGAAAACAAAGGTGAGCCCAGCCTTCAAACAAGCCATCATGGAGCCGCATTCCCTCAACAGTATGGATTTCTGCCCCACCAACTGCCACGTTAACCTCATGGAGGTATCATACCCCAAAAACACTACCTCAGCAGGGAGGTCGTTCAGCATTCGCATTGGACGGAAGCCCTCTATTATTGGTCTTGATCCAGAACAAGGTGATAATTAACTCCCAAATCATACTGGTTTTATCTACATAAAAAGTCGTGTCTTTCCACTGCTCATCAAGGTCAAAATAAGTTCCAAAGAAACACAGTCTTGCTGGTAGCCTTTTTTCTTCCTTAAAATTTCCCAGTAAAATGACAGCCTTCTTGTGTTGTAAAATAGTAATGCCTTTAAGCATAGAGAGGTGTCAGGTCAAACGTTTTTACTAGCTAAGCAATATGATCATCTCATGATAATTAAGTGTCCTGGAGTATTGTTTGCACTTGGTAGAGCTGACTGATTGATTAAAAAATAGTGAATGGGGGCCAATAGTAGTGCTAGTGCTGTGAAGAGAGGCTACATTTGGGGGAAAACATGAGTCAGTCAGTTTGTGGTGCTGTTCTCTTTTGTCATTCCTAAATAAATTCCATGCATTGAAGCGGGAAGTCTCTACTCCATCAAGGGGATCTATTTTCTGATAAATAGTTGCTATGTATTATTTGTCCTATAACCTCAGTATTTGAGTTCCAACATTTCTTTGTCATGACCTCACCTAATATGCTTCTGATTCATCATCTTGTGAAAGTCAGAGTGCAGGAATGTTTGGAAGAGACACAGGGAATTGTAGGCTGACCAGTCTTCTAGCAAAGTGCCATACCAAAACTGTCAACATTTTTAAATGAAAAGGAATTTTATTTCTTTTCTGTAAGGACATAATCCTATTTCTTTTTACATATATCCAAATATATGTTGTGTGTGTAAATGTAAAGCTGGAATAATAACACAGACCAACTCCTGAAAACCTGAATTCATTAACATTTCAACAAATGCTTTTAGATAGTATCTATGCTGCTTATCTGAGTATATGTGTGGACACTTGCTGTCTTTACTCCCATAAATTAACCTGTTTCTGGACTAGTTGACATCCCAGGAAAAAAAAAAAAAACCCAAAAAACCTTTCTCTCTTTTTTGTTTTTATTTTTTAAAGAATGTTTTGGTCATAGAATGTAATTGTGTAACATAATTCTGTGAAACTTTATTTTTTCCTGTTAAAATTCCACCTATCCTAAACTATCATTATTGGGATGGATGGAGTGGGGAAACTCACAAGAGCCGTGCTAACTAGACCCTTCAATTTTTAGTAGGTACCTTAAATCCAGTCTCATATACTCAACATTGCATCACCACTATGGCCGCACCATCCTGGAGGTGTCTGCCCCCAGAAGATGGGGATCTCGATGGCAGCTTTGGCCAGCAGAATGGAGGAACAATTCAGGAAGAAAGGGGACTCAGTTTCCTGCTGAAACAGGAAGATCGGGAGATACAGGACTCGTACTTGCACCTTTTTAACAAACTTGACATTGCAGTGAAGGAAATGAAGCAATATGTCATCCAGATAAATAAGTGAGTAGAGAATCCTGAATGCAGTGCAGAGAGCAAGCCTGATAAAATGGAGGGATTAACCCCAGAATACACATTGTCCCTGTCGGTCCCAACTCTCCTAATCTTATACTCGCCCATTCACACATGCACTTGTATTACAGCTCCTTGCTGCTTGTGTCAAACCTACTCCTGTGCAGATCCACCAATGTATATGTTATTGTCCTTCACTCCTAAAAGTCTACTTGGATTCAACAGCCACTGTTTTGTTTACTGTATGTTCCAATATACGAATCTATTTGGTGCCAACAGCAGTTTCAGAATTCCATACAGGCAGAGTCCCTACCCTTGAGATTTTGTCTGTCATAAGGCAAATGAAGCAAAACTTGTGATTTCAGGCAGCTTTCTCTATGGCACCCATGCCTTCCTTTGCTTTTTTGGTCTTTTTCCCTTTTTCATCATATGTCTCCTAGTAGTAGTAATGACGGATTTGAGTAGTACGTCTGCGTATTGTGCGTAACGGGCCGTGTTTTGACAGCAGGGGCTGCAGGGGTGATGTGTGGGGGAGAAGGCCATAAGCTGCCCTAAGCTGCTGGCAGCCACTTCCAGGAATCCCAGTAACAAAAAAGAACGAGCCATTGTGCAGCAAAACTTCAAGTGCCCGGAAAGCATGCGGGGCCTTGGGTCAAACCTATTTAAGAGATGGTGGTAGCTGCTGGGAGCCAGCAGCTGAGGCACTGCCCCAGAGGAGAAACCCAGCTCCTCGGATGGAGAAAGTGAGGACTTTGGTGAATGAAAAACAGGCCCTTTTCAGGCTACCCTGGTTACAGGGATTAAGCTGTACCTTACGGAGGTAGGGTACTTATGGAAGCAGGACTTTTTGTGAACTGAGATTCATGGGTCTCAATAAAACCCTTTCACAGCTCACAGTTTTACATAGCTGTAGTCTATGAAAGTGCTGGCGAGGCTGCTTTTGATTTCACACAGCTGAATCCCAGCCTTAGTCATTACACTTCATTGTGAGAGTACCCACCAGTCCCTGAGAGCTGCATGTTTTACTTTTGCAGACTTTTGTCCACCATAACGGAACCTACAGAAGGTGGTGCCTGTGAGCCACCATCTACTGAGGAAACATCCCCACCTTCCCTGGGAACAGAAGAGAGTGATCCTGACAAAGCTGAGCATGGTGGAATCAAGAAGGTCTGTTTCAAAGTTTCCGAGGAGGACCAGGAAGACTCTGGACATGACACAATGAGTTTCAGAGACTCCTACAGGTTAGTCTGAAGGTTGTGCCTCTTTTCCCTTACTAATATTATGTTTCAAAGTTCTAATCCAGGTATGGCTTCAACAGGTATTGATTCAACAAGCAGGTTATTTTCCAGTCAGTGAATAATTCTGTATTCACTTAACATATTCACTAGCTATAGTTATTTCATTATGTTTATTACCAGGGAGACATACACAGCAAAAAAACCTTTCCTCATAACAATGCCAAAATACTAATGCTCCTAGAAAATTGAGTAAAATTAAATAAATAGATCTAGTGTGACTTTCCTTTTTATATCACGTAGCTGGAAACTACAGCAGCTCAGCAGAGTTTGCAGACTACTTGGTCTTATAATAGTCACTATTGTAAGGGGATGTTTCCATTCATTTCTGCAAACAATTTTCCCAAAAGCTTTGGACTCTGAGAAACAGAAGTGGACATTGAGTTTTTTATTTTTAATGGGGCTTTGAAACCACAAATGCAAATGTTTATTCAGGTGTCTCAAAATCTTGTTTTTGGGACATGATTGACTGCTGCTTCTCCAGGAATATTTGCTACCAAAGGAAACCTCACACGCTCCAAATCTGTCTTTCTTGGGAGGCAACATTTGGAAACTCAGCTTCAAGAGAAACGGAACAAGTTGAAGTCATGTCTGAGTGTGGCAATTATACTTCCTTCCTAGGCCATTTTTACATGTGTAGGAAGGCCATAGGACTTCACCTGTACAAAGGAGTAAAGACACTTTACAGTGAATTGGGAGGATCAGAGTAACTGGAATGAATGGTGCATCTTTGAAACTTCCACGCTACAGGCCTGATTCTTTACTTGCTGTTGGTTTTGTACAAGTAGTAGTGTGTCACATTCATGCAAGCCTGCAGAAATGACAGAACAAGTTACATTGGAAGGGGTTTCTGGAGCCCCCATGGTCCAATCTCTCACTCAGAACAGGTCCAACAAGATCAGCTGCTCAGGGTCTTGTCCAGAGGAATACTGATCATCTCCAAGGACAGCAAATACGACGTCAGTAAAGGAAACAAAGCCAGCACTCACAGTGTTGAGATCTGTGGCATCTATTTATTGTGCTAGATTTAAATCTGCACATGTGCTCTGAAGCTCGCTTTTTACTGAAATGTGCTGTACTTCTTTCACTGTTAATATGAATCCCATTTATGAACACTATTCGGTTTAAATGGTTTCTGTAATTGAGACTAATCTATTCTGGGTAACAAAGTGACATCAAAACAGTCTCTGTGGGTCTGTCACTTGTTGCAAAATGTTACATATAAATATAAGATGAGAAAGATTATTCTGTCTTATCTTTATTAGACAGAGGCAGAGAATTAAGCATATATTACAGATAATAGTTACTCAAGGGGGAATAAAATGTATTTTGACGGTTTTTGATCTGAAAAACTACTGAGGAGCTACAAAAATAAGCAAATTGCTTATAAGAAAAGATCTTATTTGCCTTAGCCATGCTTCTTTCTCCTGGATCATTTGGAGGTGTAAATCAAATTTCATAAGGGCTTGTACTGCAGAGTAGTTGCCATAAGTATTAACCTTCTTCAGAAAAAATAAATATTTTTGATAATAGATTTGACAAAGGATAGGTGAGAACCTGCTTAGGGTTCTTTCAACGGCTGTTATATTTTTCTCTCATCTCAGTCTAAAATAAAAACAGAAAGAAATAATATGGAGAATTTTGTAGGGTTTTTTGGGGCTTGTACCGTTAAAAGCACTGTGTCACTTAATTGGAGGGGGACAGACTGAGATCCATAACTTTTTTTATTACCTTTATTAAGTTATAGTTAGTGTAAAGTGAACTTTAAACAGAGGAGATTCATACTAGAGTTTTCCACCTGTGTATGAGCCAACATTTGTGTGAAGCCAACTGTAGTGACTCCTCTGCTTCTTGAGATAATTTTAGGATCTGCGGTGCCTGATTCTCCCGTGGTATGGATTCCCTAAATTTCCTCTCCCATCTCCAATATCTGTGTTACTGCAGCTTCAATGTATGCTGGAGTTGGATGCTGTTAATATCCTGAGAATTGGTAACAAATGTTGAATTTAGTGGACATTCAGTCCCACAGGTTTTAATTTTTTCTCTCCTACTTGAAGCTCACAGGGCATGTTTAATGATGTGACGCAGATGCAGTCTGTGGTGGGAAGTCCATCTTCATTATTTATAGGATCCAGGCGATATATTAAGCATTGAGTGGTCACTGCAAATGGAAAAAGACATCCTCTTACACTGCCAGCCCCAGAGGCCTTGCTTAATGGTTGTTCTGCATGTAATTAGTTTTTCTTTTGCAGATGCATAACAGAATTAGTTTGGGGGATTGCAGTGTTGATAAAAACAGAGTGACAGCGTATCAGAGGCTGGGTGTAAGGGCAGCTTTTCCTCAGGCACCTTCTTTGCTTTCCTTTCTAGTGAATGCAACAGTAACCGGGACTCGGTGCTGTCCTACACCAGCGTACGGAGTAATAGCTCTTACCTGGGCAGTGACGAGATGGGATCAGGTGAGTGTGTGCGCAGGTCACAGCGCATTGCTCATACCAGACCAGAGAGCTGATAAGACTTTGCTGGTTATAAGCACTTGCATGTTTAAGTTGCAAATGTGGTTTCTTCAAAGGTAATCTCAAGAATGTAAAGACAGAGACTTGTTCTTTTTCTAATGAACCACTGTAAATTTGGGATATGGAAAGAGGTATTAGTCAGGGATAAGCTTCTTTAGTTATTGGACATTTGCATTATATGAAAACTCGTGAGTATTTTAATCTATGAATTAGAGATAAAGCAGCGATCATTTTTCACCCACTCCAGTGTGAAAATGTGCTTGTGTCATTTGTGACCTCATCACAGATTACATTGGTAAGATAGTTAAAAGCTTTTAATCTTTGTTTTATTAGGAGACGAGCTTCCCAATGATATGAGGATTCCTTTAGACAAACAAGACAAACTTCATGGCTGTCTGGAACATCTCTTTAACCAGGTATGTAAAGCATTACTATTACATGAAAAAAAGGAAAATATGCACAGAATTCTAATACCTTGTATGATCTAAATAGATCACCTACAGATCTCAAGAGAGCCCCTGCCAGCTTAGCCAACAGATGTCATTATTGATGTATAGTGCCAGGGAATTGTTTATATGGTCTTCTACATCACCAACATGTAGATCATCATTGTGCAAAATGCTGTATTCAGTGTGAGGCTCTTCAGGCCAGTTCATGGTTAGAAAGTCTTAATGCTATTTGTCAACGAGAAATCATTCCAAAATACAAATAGCGGAATGCCTTTTGCGTTTCCCCACAAGAGTTCTTCTGTTTAGATTTTCTTCTGCAAATCTTACTAACGCTGATTGCAAACATCCCAACTGTAGGTTGATGCAATCAATGCACTTCTAAAAGGACCAGTAATAGCTAAGGCCTTTGAAGAAACCAAGCACTTTCCAATGGACCACAGTTTGCAAGGTAAAGAAAAAGGGTGATTGTATTTAATAATGTGATTTGCTCGGACTTAAAAGCTTAACGTGAATGTGTGTGTGCTATATGGCCACGCAGAGTTGCTTAACTATGCAGTCTACCCAGCCGTACGTCAATGGCAGGGACCATGTCTGACCGTCGCAATTTTGCATCGTTAAAAGGTCATTTTCACATGAATTCCTTCTGAAACATACAGAAAACTTTCCTGTTATACGCCACTGAATCCTCACAGCTCTTTCACAAGTCTCCAAATCTGTCCTTCGATGTGAATGTGGATATGTATCTCAAAAAGCACAAGGTAGAGATAGGTGAGATACAAGGTAAATGAGCACTCTGATAAGCTGATGAAGGGCCAACCACTGTAGATCTGAGGCACCAAAAGGTTCTGCCTGAGTTTGCTTAATGACTTATTCTGCTTTTCTTTAGATGGGTAGTTGCCAGAGTAAACTCATCCTCACATGACACTTATTTTGAAAACCCATTCCCATAGAGGGCAAACAAATGATACCGTGTTTTCCTTTTCCTCAGGGAGTGTGATGAGACTTTGGTCTTAATGGTTTTGGGGCCCAGGATGTGGTTTCTTTTCTCACTGAAATACACAGGACTTTATTTTCTGAACATTTGCTGCACTTTCTTTCCCACTTGAAATCTGAAATGTTTCCTACTATTCCTAGTGTACTTCAGGTGCTGTAGTCAGGCCCCCCTGCTCCAACCTTTGACAAGCTCTATTTGAGTTACAGTGGCCGACTCTAGGAGGAGCTTTTTCTGCTTTTTTCTTCTGAGTCCATAAATAACTCCCATGAGGTTTTGTTACATGAACTCATCTTTACAAACACATTTATGTAGAATAGCTATTAGTCTTTCCATGCACTGTTTGAATGAAGAAATAACATACACCCTGTGATCGCTGCCTTTATTTTGTTTTGCTTAAACAGTCATATTTATTACAACTATATTAATTACACTGAGAGCGCCGTTTAGTTAACTGAAGTTAACTGATGATCCCACATTCTGCACACTAAGGAACAGACAAGCCCTGCTTACATTCAGCTGGAATCTGGACCAAAGTGTCTGTTTAATAGACACCTTTCAGGGATGGATAAATTTGAACACTGTCCCGTTTCTGTTCGGGAGCTGTTATTTGGCACAGTTTTTCTGTGTTTCTCTCTCTGCTTATGCATTTTATGACCAACAGTGGCGTATTTGGCTTAGCTACATAGCAAAGTCATGGAGAATAAACCTTCTACTCTGTAATTAAATAATTAGTTTCCATCAGGTGAAAGAAAACAGAATGTTTCATAACTTCTCGTTAGTATTATGGGATGTGACAGCTGCAGCCAAAAAGTTGATCTGATTCTGCACAGCCAGAGACTGTAGATTCACCCGATATAGCTGCCGGCACATTATTAAAGGCAGAGAAAACAGAAGGGAATTCCGTGCTTTGTGAGTAGTGCAGAGCTGCCTTCACTGTGCATGTCACCCGTGTACATAACTTTTAGTCCACAATCCTGAAAACAATGCCAGGAGACTGCTGATCATGAGATTATAGGAATAGCCTTTTTTCCTTCTGTATTAGATCGATTTAAGAACCCTTTCCCTTCACAGTTTTTGCTATGGATACTGTATCTCTGCTTTTGTCTGTATACACATTATAACTCATAAGCCACTCTCAGCTATGGAGCACTTCCTTAATAGCTAACAAACTCAATTTTTTCTAGAATTTAAGCAGAAGGAAGAAACCACAGTTAGGTACCGGAATAATATTCAAGCCAGCATTCAAGAAGATCCATGGAACCTTCCATTGCGCATCAAGAACCTCATTGAAATCATACAAAAACACGTGGAAGGTCTGTAAATAAGGAAAAGTTTGTTATTGGCTTCAGGGAGAAAAGATCTTGATCTAATCAAGTCTAGCAGTTTGTTTTATCATTTTATCTCAATTTGTAATAGGGCTGTACTGGGCTCTAGAGAAGAACAGGTAGAACAGGTTATTGTTTGCATAGTCCCAGTGCTGTATGGCAAAATCTCACCTGTGCAGCAATTCCAAAGAACTTTATCTCCCTTATTTTATTTCACCAGCCCATTCAGACAGAATGATATCAGACTGATCTGTTTCCCTGTGCTTTTTTTAACCTTTTTAGAAAATGAAGAGAGATGCTTGGTATATTCCAACTGAAATGAATGCTAATCAGATACTACAACATCAGTCTGCTTGAACTGAAACAGGAGCTGAATTTGATGTTTACACTCCAGTGCAAAGCACTGGACAGAAATTACCTCCTTAGGGATTCATCTACACGTGCAATTTGTTTCCAATAATTCATGGTAGTTAAAAGAGCATTTAGCCTGTAAAATTCTTTGATTTACACCTTGCTTCTTTTTCAGTCATTAAAATATCCAGATGAGTAAGGACTAACTAGAGTAAATAGAGATGGCCGTGTAGAGGCCAGGGATTGTAGGGAATGAGGAGTCTGCTAACCAAATACAATCAAATCTACCTTGGTATCACGTTGACTAGAACATTCCTTTTCTTCACTGTTTTAGATGGGAAGAATCAGCTACTTTTGGCCTTGCTAAAATGCACAGGTAAGGAGTTTTGAATTGTTGCAAAATAACATCATATATACAGAAGTCCCCAACACTCTGGAATTTTATGTGCATACCTCAGAGTGTTACGATTTGCCTTGGCATTTAGTTTTTTCCATGGCATTTTATGTTAACTTACCTTAGGCTCTGCATCTGGGGCAACCTTTCCATGCATCTGACATCTGTTCTTCAGTTTACATTATTCAGTTCACTGTAGGCTGCTTGTGTTACCTGGCTGGTCACTGATGTTGCACAAGCACTGTTTTTCTTTTTACTCTCTTCATTTTTCCCTTTGTACAATCTTCCTTCCCAGATGGCCTTTACTGTTTCCTGCTGTGGTGAGAACATGCAGCAAAAATGAGACCTATTGCACAACTTTCAGTGAGACCGTGGACTCTGTCGTCTTTCCAAACAGCGTAGGCGTGTTAGGAGCTAGGATTGTGTATACTGAAATCATAGCCAGGTGCAGACTGAGAACTCAAGTCTCCATAGAATGAGGGTGAGAGGTTTGCATGGGTTTCAGTCACCTCTCCGCTCCTGCCAGGGCTGGTCCGTGAGTCTGTCCAAACCAGCCTGTGCATCAGTCTAGCGTGCATAAAGGCTGTTCGTAACACGAGCAGATACGATGACTCCCTAAGTCTCTACCTGTGCCCATCTCCTGCGGCATTTCCATGAACATCCTCTGGAAAGAATGGAGGAGCAGATGGGACCGAACTGGCTATGGCACCAGGGATTCCCTTGCCTTGAGGGCAGTCCTAAGCTCTCCTTGTCTTACTCCCAGCGGTACAGAGGTGCACTGCTGGAAGGACTGGTTGCCCTTAAGTTGAGAATATGGCCCAGGGCCTGGAGTGTGTTAGTCAGTCTATTGTGTTAAGTCCTTTATAAAAATAACCCAGATCTTCAAAGCCTCTGGGTGACGTCTTCAGCTTCTGTCTCTGGGGAACGCTGCCTTGACAATGAGAGACCGCTGTACTGCAGTGCCTGCTGGCGGAGCCCAGGCTGCCTGGGAAGTAGCTCTTCACTTATTCATGTGCCTCCTTGGCCTGCAATCCTCTTAAGTGTGACCAGCATGTGGCTGCCTGGCAGGCGGACTGGAAGCAAAGTTAACGCAGGGGAAATTCTCCCAGGAAACATAAACCAATTGGTACCGTATGGGCAGGCCCAGTTAATGCATTAAGCATATGGGAAGCCCACAAAATACAGATGGATGGGGGAAGATGAATCTCTAATAGCCCAGGAGAGAAGTAATGGCAGAGACCTTCTTTCAAGAATTCTCTTGCTTCTGTAAACATAAAAAGAAGGGAATCAGTCCAGATACGGACTGACCAGTCCAGTCAGAAGAATGAGCACGCAGATGGCAGACGTAGTAATAAACAGTCAAGTGGACTAGAAAATTTTCAAACACGCATGTACTCCAGCTATGCTGCTTTTATCTCTACGCCCAGGTCACACAGCAAGACGAGGTTATCTGTTAAGTCTGCACAAAGCTACAGCAGAAGCCAAATGTCACACACACACGCATGCAAACTGCCTCTTTGGCAGTGAGATTAAAGACAAGTGTACTCATGACTTCTTTGTGCTTCTCTCCCCTTCTCTGGCAGACACTGAGCTACAGCTGAGGCGTGATTCCATCTTCTGTCAGTCTCTCGTGGCTGCTATTTGCACCTTTTCAGAGCAGTTGCTGGCTGCTCTCAACTATCGATACAACAACAATGGGGAATACGAAGAGAGCAGCAGAGACGCCAGCAGAAAATGGCTGGAACAGATCGCAGCCACTGGTGTTTTACTAAACTACCAGTCTCTTCTCTCCCCCACTGTGGTAAGATGTAGAGTTGTGGCACCCCTGGCTCTGCTCACACTTGCCTGTAAGCTTCTCTGCCACTCACAGCACAGCCAGAGCCCTTCATTCTAGCAGCATGTTTAGACTCACTACAGCAACCTCTGGTGAGTCCCGCTGCTGAAAAACCATGTGCCAATATTCCACGTCTCATCATTTTCATCTCCTCACAAACACTGGGCTCACTGTCACGCTGGAACACTACAGGAATCTGTCTGCCTTCGTATTTGGAATAATGCTGCTGCATGTAGCAAGGTTTTACTGCTCCGATGTTGGTGACACATGTGTGGCCTGCCATCTTCTGGTGAAAACATACATTTCAACAAATAGGCGAAAAAGTTGTATTTCCAGTGCAGACGACATGAAAATGTAGGGGTTTGTACATACGCTGGACACATTTATAGAATAGCTAGACTGCAGTCTCTCTCTCACTTCCGTGGTGCTGATATTTGAGACACCGTGCATAAGGAGGAGAGGATCTGGTCTTGCACAGTTTGTCTGCACCTAATAAACAGTTAAGCCACAGCTACAGTAGATAAGCTACTACAACTATAAAAATACTAAGCAAAAAGGAGCATAAAAAAGACGAGTAGCTGTGGCACTATAGAGAAGTGACTTTTTTTGGACTTTGTAAAAATTGTAGATTATCTTTTTTATTATTTTTTTTTTTTAAATACAATCCAAACTATATGCATATGTAACTACTGCTTCTTCACATTCTAATGAATCTATGGACATGTATTTCCCAGTAACTGATAGGCTGTTCTTCACACTTGTAGATACAGAGTAAAGTTTGGAGAAAGAGATCTCTTCAAGCTTATTCAGTCCTTAAACCTCTCTACTCTCTGTGAATGACATCAAATGACATCTAAGCAAAGGGTAGCTAAGCTTGTAGCACAAATTTAACGAGCCTGGCTGGGATGGAGTTAGTGGAAAGCTCCACATTCTGCTCTAGGTCTCCTGAACCAAAGCGTGCCTGAAACAGCCATGCCTTTCTGCCACTGATGTCTCTCCTGTGTGTATCTGTTTCTTTGCTCTGCAGAAGGAGGAGCGTACCATGCTGGAAGACATCCAGGTCACTCTGACTGAACTGGACAAAGTTGCCTTCTATTTCAAGCAGCTGGATGAAAGTCTTGTAGCAAGTGAGTGCTCCCCCTTTCTTGGAAGCTGTTTTTTTCTTGTTTGTTTTATGGGTTAATATCCTCTGCGGTTATGAATCTAACAGACCATGTCAGATCTGGAGAGTACGTTCCCTCACCTTCCACTGCAAACACACAGGTTAAAAAGCAGGACCGGCATCCTGGGATGCTGGTGGCATGTTTGGTGATTTGTAACTCCAGTCTGTGCCAGTGGGCCGTCCCCGCGTGCTTTCACACATAGGGAGGTGTGACACACCACGAGCAGCTCCTGACAGCTGTTTGTGAGTCACCACATGACCTCAGGTAGAAGGACTGTCCCTCCCCAGCTCTTCTATGTCCTGCCAGATCTCTCTCCATGTTTACTGACTGTGAGATGCCATGAAACAAGATAGGATTTTAATTATTAACTGTGTTTATTGTATTAGCATCAAACATCGTGTAGGTCATGCTGTGTGTCTTTTTAAGCATAGTATTTCAGAGCCTGCATTCTCTCAATAAAGGCTCTCCCTTATTCATCTAATGGTGGAGATGTGAAATGTCATTAAATAATCTAACAAACTCGGATAGCAATAGTTTTGCATTTCTCCTGCTATGGTAAAGCACCACATGTGTTATCTTTATTTCTCCAGATACTCATGTCTTCTACCACATTGAAGGAAGTCGTCAGGCCTTGAAGGTTATCTTTTATCTTGACAGCTACTACTTCTCCAAACTGCCTTCTCGGTTTCAGAATGGGGGAAGCTTGAAGCTGCACACGGTGCTCTTTACAAAAGGTGTCTATAAAAAGCTTTCTTGAGAAAAATAAGCTAACTAACGATGTTGAAAGATTCAAAATAAAGAATGACCATGAAGCTCTTAACATAATGCACCTGAGAACTACTGGCATATTTAAGAAGCAGATGTTTCTATTCTAGGAAGACCTGAGACTGTTACATTTTAGAGTAAGACACAGTCATGAGAAAAAGATATGCCTGATTGAGGCTTTTTATGCCTTCCTGGAAAGGCCATAGAGGATGGACAATCTGATGTAGTGTGGTATCAGGAGCTGTCCCCAGGCCACAGAAAAGTGTTTTTAAAATCATACACCATGAGAGAATCATCTGGGCTGGAAATTGACTTGATAAGCAAATATTCACACCAAAATACAATACAGGAAATTTCCTTCAAGAGGATGTTAATGGGGAGTAATTGCTGTTAGATAGAACTGCTTTCTGTGAAGCCCACCTTTATGATACCACCACTATTTTCCCCACACTGGGAAATGCATTAATTTTATGCAGTAACAGAATCAGCCTTGACATGATCCAACAGTCATTTGCTGAGCAGTGAGATAATATAGAGGTAAATAAATAAATTAATAAAAAGAAAACTAATAACATAGGTTTAGTAATATTTTTTCTTCTTCAGCTCTAGAGAGTACGGAGGGGCAATCACAACCAGCTGGCTCATCTCTAGAGGAACTTCCACAGCAAATTAATGGTATTTCACTTGAAAAAGTGCAGCAATACTACCGTAAACTCAGGTATTTCATGCTTCTCTTCTACCTTAAAAGACATTGAAAAGAGTGCTCCTTCCTAAGGACCTTAAAATTTAATGAAAAACAGATGCCATTACTGATGATTTCTTGTACAAATATGATTTTTGGAGATCCTCATTATATGGGAAAGTTATTCATTGTCTTCCCACAGCTAAGCTCGTTATGAAGTAGTGCACTGTACAGGACGAAATTCCCATTTAATTTGACTTCAGAACTTTGTGCAGAGCTGAAATTACATAAAAGGAGATTTGGCATATTTTAGTACAGACTCCATAAATTACTGCAATCAAAATGGTTCAATAAGAAAGCAGAGCTTGAAGTACAAGATTTTTAGCGTAGCCTTCTCAGATGTTTTATATAACATGGTATACATATTTGTGCTCAAAACGAAATACACCAACTAATGCAGTCCTTGTTGGCCTTTTTGCAGGACATTTTACCTAGAGAGATCGAACTTGCCCACTGATTCCAATACTACTGCAGTGAAGATTGACCAGGTATTGTTATTGTGTTTATTTCTACAATAAATTTATCTCATCAAAGTATTATTTCAAAATCTCTAAAGTCCCAGTCGTGGGATACCCATGTAGCAGACCAGTACAAACCCAAAAATCATTTTAAAAATGTTCCCTGCCCTGAAGAGGTGATCTGAACTTCTCTGAAGCCTGGTTACAGTTCTTTAGAAGAAAACGTGCAGCACGGGGGTAGACACAGACCCCTTAACTTAGGCACTAGTAGGACTCCCTGTCACCCTGACTGCACCTGCTAAATACAGTATCTGATGTGAGACAGAAGGAATTAATTTCCCTCTCCCACAGAAGCAGGAGAACAGTTCTAGAAGAAAACAACAGGAAACCAGTACTTCCCAGTATGTCATGTAAAGGCAGTCTGTCTAACTGGGGCAGGTGGCATATATGAATGTAAAGCATTAAATACTACCACAGGGAAGAAGAAAGCAGAGACTATCTTTGCAATTTTAATATACGTTGTAAGGAATCTATGTGATTTGTGATAATTGCAAAAAATTGCCCCAAACCTAAGTAATCGTTTGCATTTTTTCCCTCCCAAAGTTCATATATATTCTAAATAGTTGCTATTATGTGGCAGTTGCTGTCGTGTAGGTTATTGTGCTTAGACATAAAGAATTGTAAATGTCTTTATAACCGAAGGTGTAAGTATGCCACTGATGCAGGTTTTTATTGCTTTGTTTAGCTTATTCGCCCCATTAATGCAATGGATGAGCTTTGCAGGCTGATGAAGTCTTTCATTAACACAAAACCGACCCAGTCAGGATATTCCAGCAGCAACACAGCAGGGGCTGGCCTGCTACCCATATCCTCTGAGCTCTGTTACCGACTTGGAGCCTGTCAGATTACCATGTGCGGCACTGGGATGCAGAGGTGAGAGTTAAGAAACCTACATGTTACTTTTGTCCTTTCTAGAGATTTGAACAATATATGTGATTCTGTTCAAAGCAATAGAAAGGTGGATCCTAAGGGAGTATAACAAGGACCAAAATCCACTGCCATCTTTATTTTAGGGTAGGTTGTGACTTCTAATTAACTTATTAACTTTTGTTAATAATTAATATTGAGACACAAACTTTTGTATTTTTCAGTGCATTGGCCAATGCAACTGACTGAGAGATCTCATTGCATATAACTTTCAGTCAAGGTTTTCTTCAATCACACACTGGAAATGTAGGAAGTTTGTTCAAAAAAAGCTTTAGAATCTTGGTGTGCGCAAGCATTGTTTCTAAACGTGCCACTCTTCTTCCAGGGTCTCAAAACCATTCAGTAAAGAAAAGATGCATTTGTGAATAACTTTAAAAGAATCAGTGCAGAAGAGCAGTAAAGCACAGCCTTATAGTAATGATGCTGGAGGCTCAAACAACTGGAGTATGTAGGTGTAGTGAGACTGGAAAGGCAGGACTGAGGTAATTTTGTAGTTTTGTAAGTAAACAACCTAAAAAAGTAAATACAAGAACACTAAGAAAGAAAGTGGTAGTTAACAGGTAAGTGTCCTGTACGTAGCTAGCTGTACATTGTTGAGTATGATCGGAGATTTCCTATCTCTTGTTCCCCTGTTCAGAAGTACCTTGAGCGTGTCCCTGGAGCAAGCCGCCATACTGGCTCGCAGTCACGGACTTCTGCCCAAGTGTATCATGCAAGCTACAGACATCATGCGAAAGCAAGTGAGTACTTGAATGTGTGTCTGCTACGTGCCACCATTTTCATTCCAGTAACATCACTGTACAAACAGCAGTTTGTTTCAGTGTGGCACTGTGTTTTGTGCACTACAAACCCATATGGCCAAACTTCTATTAATGTCTGAACAGCTGCACGTATACATTACAGGAACAAATTAACCTTTGCATGTACAGCCATCACAGCAATTAAGATACATGCTTCAGTGTACGTTATTTAAAGTACACTGCCTTAATGGTTAGAAAGTAGAGACTATCCAGTATATTTAAGGCAATTTCTGTATATAAAAACCTCAAGTTTCAATCAGAGTGTTAAATAGTAGAAATTCCCTAATGCTATACAGCAGTGCTTGTAAAGTGCTTTGGGACTAATTCCATCTTTTAAGTAAACACAGATGACTAATGTATCCACCCAATGGATTCCAAATCTTCTCAAAGTAGTTAATGGATTCTCAAATAGAAACCATACTCCCATTATAATATTTTCCCCTAAGGATCAGATGCTTTATCGATACTGTCAGTACCATAAATTCCCTGTTTCCTTAGGGACCAAGGGTTGAAATCTCTGCCAAGAATCTGAAAGTGATGGACCAAATGCCACAGTGTGCACCTCGGTAAGTTATTATGTATTATGCATTTTATCTGAGTGCTGGTTTTATGTTTCTGTAACACTTGTGGAGTTCCTGTTGTAACCAAAGATCTCCTTAGTGGCAATAATGGAAAAAAGAAAAAATTCCTGTTCTTGTATCTCACTGTGCTAAACACTGTAGATTAATCAGCTTTGCTGCTCACAATTTGCAGATCATTAACTTCAAAGGTTTCTGCATTTTCTGAATAAAACATAACTGATCAGAGAGAAGGCTCTTTTTTGGACTGTTGCTGTGAGTTAGCAAAGCTGAGATTGACAGCCATCTCTGGAATGCTTAGAAGGAAAAATTCCTGAATGGCAAATGTGACTGCAGATGTGCAAAGGTACTTCGTAGGCTAATACTGCTGTGTGCTTGGAAGAGCTGGGCTGGTTAGTGATGGCAGAGCAGGTTTAAGAGCAAGCACTTAAAGCCAAAGCGACCGTACAGTAATGCAGCTCTACGGCAGATGAGTGGCCCAGGGTTATTCATGTTTTTCTCTAGAAGACAACCTGGAAAAGCCCCATACGTTTGTGAATCCTAGTACACCTAACGGGAGCTAGAGATGTTCATCAGGTGTCTCTACAGGATAAGAATACCTTTACTTTTAAGAACAGGACCTCTTTCTGCTCAAATTCCTCCCATTTAATATATCGGGGAGAAGAGAATATCCTTTAATAAACTGTAAAGCAGCGTTTTCCCACTATGGTAGTAACAAATCATCATGATATTGTCATCAGTGTATATAGAATCGGTCTGTACAAATATCAGAGAAACTTCTGCTTCTTCTCTTGTTAATGGCATTGTTTACATGAAGGCGCAACAGTTCTGGCACGCAGGAATCGGCACCAGGAAAGATCCAGTGAAGTCTGTGCCATCCCTTCAGGGAGAGCGCGTGTACTTGCTAGTTAGAGTCTTCCAAAGAACATACCGGTTCAGTGTCAAGAAGAATTTCTAAAAACACCGATACCTTATTCACACAGTAAGACTTCAGAGTTAGTCTAAACAAGCCCCGTCTATTTTTATTTTCCTATCTGCTCCTCAAAAGTTTTATAAGAAATTATTTTAAAGATTAGAGACTGTGATGCTGCTTACTGTAATAGTCTGGTCTTGATTATTTTCTCGAAAACCTTAAAAAACCCAGTATTTTCCTTATAGAACCTTATCCTTCTGTTGGATTGTAATTGCTGTTTCAAAAAGGAATAAAATAATAGTCTGTGTTGGCTGGTACCACGTCCCCAGTGTCATTCCTCAGCGCTTTAGCAGCATGGCTGTTTTGCCTTATTACTGGCTCTGCATTTTTGGTTCCATTTTTATGACCCATAACAGCATGCTCTGTTCAAAAAGAAACAGCTTTACAAACAAATCAGAAGATGAGGCATTTCTCTTCTTTTGTATACACTCCAGATCACAATGACAAATTCCAGGACTGTTTACTTGGATTATTTCAGGGCAATAAAGCTCAGATACATGTGTTCCTACTGGGCTCCATCATCATGATGTGAAATAAAACTGAGCAAAGTTAAAAGGAGATGTGGTGAATGAATGTTAATTCTCAGGATTATATTTCCTAGCATTAAGGTTTGTCAAACTCTGTAGTAGCAGTCTTGAAAGAGAAGTTACAAAAGAATTGAGTTTATTCAAATGTAAAGCAGAAAAAGCCAAAAAAAAGCTACGACAAACGGACATATATGACTGACAGTCAAGATGCTCTTAGGTTTAACCACTGGTCTCAATTTGCTAATCTTGTTTCAAAAAATGATTACTTTAAAGTTTGCTCAACTGTGTCAACAAGCATCTTCTTGTTGATATTGGTTTGATATCCCAGTCTCTATGAGGGGTGAATTCTTTTGTTGAGGAAGAATGCTGAACTGGGTTTAAAACAAGATAAACAGAGAAAGAAGACAACCCGAATTGGGCCAACGTTAAAAGAGAGTGATGGAAAGTCTCAAATAGTATGTAAACAATGACTGTAAATACTTTAGTTAATAAATCACTAGTGGCACTTCTAATTTTGCAATTATTAAAATTAAAAAGTGGTGTTCTTGACAGTGGATTACCTCTAGAGCTTGCAGAATGATAAAGGAGAATTTGACTCCCGTGTACTATGCCAGTAACTTTGTTATCGTCCTCATGATATTTAATACCGTACCCTCCATCTGCCTTAAAGACTCTATAGGTTGTGCCAGCCACCTACAGACGGGGATTTATAGAAGCGAGAGGCCCCTGCCCTGCAGCATCGTTCAAGCATTCAGCAACTCTGAGCAGCCCTGCCAGAGGACCCACGCTCGCTGACACCGGCGGCGCCAAGCGAGAGGGGAAGAGCGATTGCTGTGGTCTGGGGGGAGATGAACCCGCTGGAGCCAGGCTCCAAGCAACGCCCACAGCATGAGCAGGGCTTCTTGCGTTGTTTTGGCTTCTTGAAGAAATTCTTGAAACAAACACCACGGCACTAAGACAGATGTTACTGCCATTCGCTAGAAACCTGGAAAAGTGACAATTATATTTCAAGAAAGTGCGGTTTTACTTGTTGACTTGTTTGTGCTGCCACCTAAAATTTGTGAACTTCGAGATACGGATCGCTTAAGAAAAATCTAGAGTGATGCATCTCTCTCTCCCTGTCCGACATCTGGCATCCGTTTAATTGCCAGCATAATCTTGGTCAGCGTCCTTGAGCAGTAGCTGCATAAACACCACTTCTTCATGAACTGACCTGCACTTTGGAACAACGAATAGCACAATCTATGGTTTAGTCAAATATGGACAAAAAGAATTTCTTCTGGAGTAATGTTCCACTTCGGCCCAGTGAGAACCAGTCTCTCTATGCTGCAGACTGTACATTCCATAATACTTCTAAACATTACTTGTTTTACTTACTGTAGCTTTCAGGTTTTTGATTAACTCTTTTTACTAATGCCCTATTATGTACTCTGGAAATACAGTACTATTTAAGGGGAGAGATTGGGAGTGAAGGATTTTAAAGGAAACTTTACAAAGGAAAAATACAGTCTTATAATCTGATTATTTGAACAGATGTAGTTTTTAAAACAGGTCAGAAGAACTATACTTATTTATGTGGAGTGGAATATGTGTTTTCGATCATGTTGTTATATATACAAGATTTAAATAAAAATTATATTGTTTAAAATGGGACCAATATGCTGGCAATTACACAGCTATTCCCAGTTTACTGAAAAAAATCTACATTATTTAAAATCTTTCAATATTTAAGTAGTCTTTAATACAGTTATTAAGATGTATTAGGGATGCTTTTAACTTAAAAGAAAAAAGGAATCATGTATATAATGTACTTTATTTTTTCTTGCTTGAAAAATTGTTCTCCATTCTGTCAGTATTATCCTAAGCGCAGTAATTTTTTCCAAATTACTGGCTGAAACTAACTGAAATATGTCAGCAGTCTCAGGACAGAAATAATGTTCTTTTGGAGTGAGTGCCTTAATATGACCACCCATCCCCAATGAGTCTCAACTGTAGCAGGTGTCAGTAGGAGGGGGTGCAGGAAACTTACCTTTCCTCTGTGCTCCCAGCCTCGTGTAGAACAGTTCATAGTTAGGAGAGATCCAGAACCGCTTTGCAGTGATGTATATTCTAGAAAATAAAGGTTTGGGGTTTTTATTTGTGAGTTTGTTGGGGTTTTAGCTGGCTTAATTTTATTTTATTAACATCCAAGCCAACTCAAAAATTAAAATTAGACTTTTTCCATTTGGATATGAAGGTCTCAAATTTTTTAATCTACACATCACCACAAAATGGTTTATGATGAGTTTGGCGATGCAGATTGTTCTGAACCTTCTTAATTTTTTTTTTATTTTTCTTCAGTCACAGACTGAAATAATTTTGGGGAAGGAAGGTGTTTTGTTAAATCTCTTGCTTTCAGCTGGTTCCTCTGACCTACAGCAACCTGTTGCAGGGATCTCCACAACCCATCAATCACCAGCTGTGGGGGACAGGGGTGTGTTACTGGGTATCCGGTTTGTACTGCAGCCAGATGAACACATCGTTATCTCATGCGCTTTCTGATTTTTTTTTTTTTTGGTTAATTTTGGAAGAGTTATTCTTGCCCTTTGCTGTTTGAAGAGGAAATGGATGCTTCTTTACTGAATCCTCAACTTAAAATGTACTTAGTATTACAAGAAAAGTAGGAACCCCCCCAAAATAAAAGGACAGGTAGGCCAAGATCCCGGGCTTTGTCTTTGCAGCGGAACCGCACACTTACACGGCCTGGTGAGGATGTGGCGCGTACTGACGCAGTCACTGTAAACGTTACAGGTGCAGAGAAGAGTACCCAAGGGCATTTACACTGTGCACTGTTTTACATTGAAATGTATATGTTATTCTCATTGAAAACGTGCTAGAAGTTTTTATTATTAAAAGCTGGTTTATATTATAAGGAAAGAAGGTATGATCTTCTTTTTCTGTTACAGCCTCTAGTTCCTTAGCTCTAAGTTCTGTTGAACAGTTTAAGTTCTGTTACTTGTAGGGAGCGATGAGGAGTCAGAAGTTCAAAGTGTAAGGGAAAGGTTGTTTTTGACTTCGGCTCAAACTGGCAGTGTCAAGCTAAAGTCTTCCTGTTTGTGCAGCGCTGGCTACAGATGTGGTTTCACTGCAGACTTCCTATTAAAGTAGAAAAGAAAAACTGTTTTGATGCTGTAAAATTGCAGGGTTTGAATCCAGTGCTGGAAAAAACAGGTTCAAGTGGAAAATGAGGGCAATGCAGAAGGCAACCTGCAAGTGAAGAGAGTAGATTAGGTGTGCAGAATTTCCATGGGTAAAACAAAGTAAGAATCAGGCCTTCCACAACAGAACAAGTGCCGATTTCATAGATCTGGAGCATCTGATGCACTGGAAGTGTGGAAAATGAGATGGAGAAGATGGAAACTAGCAGCATGATGAGGTGTGTCAGCAGCTGGCTAAAGGAAGGCAGGCAAGACTGAAAAGAAAGAGGAGGTTGGGTGACAGCTGCAAGTGGAATTTCTTATATATCAACCTCGTAACTGAATTCTCTTGGCATTTGTTCCTCACTGAAGCACAGGTACCACGAGGCTGGGGTTGGTGTTGAGTTGGGAGGCACTGATCTAGAGCAGGGACAGCGTACACACAAAAAAAGCCTCGGGAAGACTTTGAACACTGAAGGGGATGAATGAGATGAAATTTTACAGTACGAATATTGGCTCATATACTTGAAGGTTAAATAAAGTATTCTGCTATATTTCTTGTTAATTGGTAATCAAAGGACCTTGGTTATAGAGCTTGTCACAAGATAACTTGGGTGCAATTTGACGGAGTCCTGAAAGCTCAGCCTGCATCAGGAGACAAATCTCCAGCTGGGCTGGAGAAGTGTTCAAGCCACTGTGCAGAGGCTAAGTAACGAGGTAGCTAGATGTTGAGAAAAGATACTAAAATCGTATCAATAAAGTGGATGCAATTCTGCAAGATAAGACCAGATCTTGATTTATTTACCTTAAGACACAAGTATAACTGATGTCTTTATAAGAAGATAATAATGAAAAAGGTAAAGACAGTTCAAGGTAAACATAAATACAGCCACAAGGAGAAAAAGGGAGTACAAGCAGTCAGGGATAAATACTGGCTCAAAATTGTTCTGTACCCTAGAAACTCCTTTTTTTTTTTTTCTTTTTTCCAATCAGGCTCTGACAAAAAAGAAATAATTTACAAAGGGGCTTGTAAAAGACGGAGCAGTGGAGCCTGGAGCCGCAGGAGAGCCCTCTGGGAGCGACAAGGTGGCCCTTCCCAGTCCAGCCCCCCGTTGCCAGTGTTGGAGTACAGAGCTGTTCAGACCCAGGCACTGGCTGGCTGTGAGCATTAGACATTTGCATATGCCACTATTCATTTGCAGACTGCAAAACTCGGATTTTTAGATGAGAAACCAGAGATTCAGACAAATTCACATCTCATTTCCATTTAGAATAAAGAACACTGAAAAGAAAAATCAACCTGGACTCTGGCAAATCCTGTTTCCTCTGTCATATCTTCTTATCAGAAAATGGTCCTAATTTGGGAATATTCTGAGCACTAATTATTTCATGGTTCTAAAGGGATTGGAAGTTATAATACACTAAGGCCTAACAATCAGAATTTCAATGTAAAAATAATTTGAAACACTCCTACTTCCATAACAGCATGCATAGTATTCCATCTGTCATAACACTCGGCATTATAAGTGTCTGATGCAGCGTCTAAGCACTTGGCCATTGTTCCTTGGTAAAAGGGCGAAAAAGAATCCCTGACTCCACAAACAGCTCGTTAAACCAGCTTGTTCACAAAAGCGCATAGACTTATCGATAAGGCATCACTGATTAATCCCTACAATTTGCATCTAAAACTAGTATTTGTGTAGCACTAGAGTGTTCAAATACAACAAAGTTCAAATTTGCCATTTGGAGAAGTCTGCAGTAACTACTTACCCTAGCAAGGAGGAAAAGCCTTCAAACAGCAAAACGTATTTTTCCCACTTTTTAGAATGAGAGCCCCAGCTTTGCTTTGCACCAAGAAGCTGTTGTCATGCCACTGGGTTCAGATCCTTCTGTTCCTTCCTATCCAAAAATTCTTTCTGTTTTGTGTTAAACAACGTAGTCCAAGAGCAGTTTTGATAGTACTGTCGCAGTGGCACTACACTATGTCACTAAAGGAGACTTCATTTAATATAGACTGAAAAAATTCCACTCCTTACCCTGTGCATTTCTGAGTGCCCAGCCTCCCCGGGCCCAGTGTCCTCTCCTGGACTGGCCAATTCACTTTCCTCCCTGCTGCAGTTTGGGGAGGGAACTGGGGAACTATTTTCTTGCTGCCAGTATTGTGAAGAGTCAAAGGAGAAAACTTGTAAACTGCTTTGAAATCTGACAGACGTATATTATATAGTTCTAATGACTTGAAAACCAGGGAACCAGATGGAAAAAAGGATAAACATCACAAAGATATAAAAAATCTCTGCTTTTAATGCCCATATCAATTGAGAGCACATGGAAAGCATAAAGAGCAAAAGGCAAGATGACTGTTATCTTTTTGATGTACTTGCTCTGCCTCACGCCAGGATTCAGAAGTGCTGTGCATTAATATCATCAAGGAACCTAATTTAACAAACCTGTTTTCATTAGGGAAAAAGAATCAACTCATATTTATGTGTGAAGTTTCTTCAGAGTCCCTTACCTTCAGCAGGTCCTACTCCTTGATTTGAAGAATATCAGAATTCAGCACAGAAGTAAATGTTAGGTCAATACTATTTTAACAATACCTTCTTGTCAAAAGGGTGGTCGATTTGGATGGCAGAGTAGCACCTTTGAGTGTGTAAAAGAACTGATAATTCTCGTATCACACACTTTGGCTTGAGGATAATGCTGTTTATTTAAGGTCCTTCAAATTGTCAGCATATACACCCTGCGAATCAGGCTGTGACGCACGGTTGCAATCAAGCAGAGAAATTGTTGGTACCCGGACCCCACTCGGTTGAAGGGGTTACACCTTTGTATTATTCTGAAGTCTACACTGGCTTCAGTGCTGAATTAAAGATGAAGGACCCAATTATCTCAGAATAATAGGTTTGCTTTTCATAGTTAACCTTTCACAGATGTTTCTAGATGAGCTAAGACCACATCACTGCACTAGTACAATGCCATAGAGCAAACAAATAACTCATGGAAGAAGTCAGAAGACTTTTTGAAGGGCCTTTATTTTTGCCCTTTTTCCAAAGGGTAGGAATGGCCACAGTACTCTGACCATAGTTTAGGCCAAATTTAAAAGGCTTTTAAAAGCTACTTGATGATCAGCTACAGGTGCTGAAGTAAGATTGCTGCAGCATTGCTGCATTTACAGCTCATTTTGCACCTCAGATCAATTACGTCGTCTGGGCGGGGGGCAATGCTGAAGTGACACAAGTTGTATAGTATGTTTTTGCATGAAACAGAACTTTTCATGGTTTTAGGAAAATGTTCCAGAAGTGATATTTTTATATCAGTTTATAGGATTGGCATTTTCAAGTGTTTTGTAAAAAGAAAAAATGTACAGAATATTTGAAAGGGTTTTTCCAGTTAAGCTTGAGGGATTCTAGTGTACTAATAGTGTTATATTTTTCTTCATGTTTCTGTATTTTTAACTAAGCACGTGTATCCTGCTTTAAGATAAAAGGCTTAATATAATTTGTTCAACTTTTTGTTCTGTAGCATCTAATCTGTGTTGTCGTTTGAGCATCACTGATGTGTGTGTTTGGTCTGCTGGACGCTCTGTGTCTGTCAGGGTTGAAATCAAGCCACTCCGAAAATGCTGCCCAGGTGGTCATAACGATAGGTCTTCTATGAGACAGGATTCAGAACACTCCTCTTGGCTCTGGAAGGTTGAAAAGTATCTGAACAGGAGACATTTCTATTGGGTTATTAAAAATACTTGGGCTATTGCTTTAATAAGAACCTTTTGAACTTCAATGAGATTAAGTAAAAAGAAAACTGCTTATTATAACAACTGAGATGTTATTTCAGAGGCTACTGCTTCTACATAGGAGGAAAAGGAAAATCAGAAAAATAAGGTAAATAGGCATAAGGAATTCAAATTAAGAAACAGAGACCTCAACTATTAAGGTTTCTTTCTGAGGGTAAAGCAGATCGAGGGTAAAGGAGATTGAAGTACCCTTACAGAGTGCATTAAGATCCCTACCACAATGTTTCGCCACCCACCAAGAGCCCAACATTCCCCATTTCATCAGCACCGGTTTTCATAAAGTTCCTGTCCTTTTCCCTGGTGAATTTGACTGGCTTGCTTTCCAGCCTGCTCCTTTGATCCTGATCACCTGGGCAATCAGGTACTCACTAGCCAAGGAATTAACTGCTCGCTTATTGGAAATCAGCTGAGATGTCTGTGTTTTTCATTTGAGTGTTCAGGAGAGATGAGGGCAGGGTCTGTGACTGGGCCACTTCTCTGCCTCAGAGTCTTAACAGCATGTTTAGTAGCCTGGGCTCGTAAGCCGTCTTGAGCAACAATCAAACAGCACCAGGGAATCTTCAAAACAAGAACTTGTACTAATACTCCCGGTACTAACCCCATCTGTGGCTTCCACAGAAGTAAAATTCTGCTGCCTTAGAACAACAGGGCAAAGGAGTAAGTAATGCCCATTCAGAGCAGCAGGAACTATTTTTAGAAGGTCTCTGACAAGGCTTTTTCCTTGTAAGCTACGAATAATAGCGGCTCACCTGGGGGCACGCTGCTGCTGCGGGTGCCAAGGGGTGACGCTGCAGACGGGCTGGCAGACCCCGGGTGCTGCGCTCCCTGTCTGCTCTCAGCTCTCAGCTCACCAGCTGCCCTCATCATCTGCAGGGAGGCAGCTGCAGCCCAACCAGACCAGGACCGGGGCACCCCCGAGACCACCTGCTTCCAAACCTCCCCTTTAGGGAGACCTAGCCTGTAACTCTGCCAGGAGGGGGGCTGCCCACCTCCTGCAGGCACAAGTAGACAGCAGGATATTTTGGGAGGAAGATTCGTCCTCTTTGCCCAGTCTGCACCTGGGCACGACATTGTGCTAGGCAGTTTTTTGCTACAGCTGATGTATGGCTTTAATCTTCAGTGTTATTTCCATTTATTTATTTATTTATTTATTGCTGTCTCGTGCTCATTAAAAGGCTGGGAGTCCTCTTCAGTGATTAACTGTTTTCATCTTACAGATATCTTTCTATTAAAATAAGAGTCTGTCTGTCTGGTATGGGTTGTTCTATTTCACACTGACAATTTAACTAATACATCGTGATTTCCTCCTGTTGAGCAGCAAGTAACAGTTAACTCCAGGCTTATCCATCAGTATCTACACAGCTTCAAGAAATACCTTCCCCTCGCCATTTCAGGTCATTATGTTTATGCCAAGAAAGGTGATGTTTGGACAATGTGTTTACTGTGTGGAACACTTCATTTTCTATTTTCAGTGGAGTTCCTTGTATCCCAGGGTCTAGCAAATGGCTGATGGCATTTTGAGTCAGTACAAAATAATACCTTCTCTAAGGAGCAAAAAGAACAAAGATTACCTTTTTGCTGGTTTTCCTTCACAATTTAAACGAGTCCTTGTCAAAACTGTAGTTCTGTTGATTTTTCAGTTGCGGAAGCTGAGTCCAGTTCTGCCTGTGATTAAGATGGATTTTCTGAGAAGCAAAAAGATGAGAAGGGTGAAACTGAGAAGTGTAAAAACGTAGGTTGAACAGGAAATATTCCTAAAAGTATCATCGACAAAACGATAGTATGATCCCTTAGGTGGAGTCCTGATCATCTAGGACTTACAAAGCACACAATTTGATTGAGAGGGCAAATTTGAGCTATTGAATTAGCTGCAGGAAGAAGGAGTAAAACCCATGGGTTATCCTAGTCAGTATGTTACATGATGGTTATAATAATCCCATTGGGGCTTAAGTTCTACGATCAGAAAAATTACTGATATATTAATTCATTTTTTTCTTAATATATCATACAGAACCACTTAGCCATTGGTTTAAACTCATAGCAAAAAGGTTGTCCTTTCCCAAAGGAATTTACAACCCAAAAATTTGTCAAGTTTTTGGAGGGTGTTGGTATTCTCCCCCACTCCAGACAAAGGAGGTGGGCTAGTATAGTCCAGCTAGACAAACAAAACCAAAAAACCAAAACAACAACAAAACCAGCCCTATAGTTTTAAGGCTATACATTCCAGGACCAAATCCTGGAGAAACTGCTCAGATTCTCTATCCATTTCCAACTTGATTGGAAAGAAAGCAACAGACCTCCTGATTCTTACCCTTCTAAACTGCCCTAAACTGTTCCCTATCCTGTTCCAGTTTGTCTCAATAAAGCTGTTTGTTCCCTTTAGGATGCTTTTTCTTCAGTTTACTCTCCTGTTGCCAGTCATTAAAGGTAGTTAGCAGCTCTCCAGCTAGTGTGAAGAGCAGAGTTACAACTGCTTTTCCAGTCAGCCCGGAGAAGCCAAACTGCCACTAACTAGGGCTGCTTTTTCTAAGAAGTCAAAGGTCCCCCGGAGCTCTTTACCAATCCCTTCTGGTAGTTAGTCGTGATTCACCGTTTGAAAAATACTTCTCCGTGCCAAAATAATGACTCATTTTATAAAATGTCAATTAACGCCCTGCAGAGTCTGCAAAAAAATAGGTCTGTTTTTAATGAATTAGGATTAAAATTAGTAATTAATGTTTGAATCAAGTGATTATTTTCTTGATCCTGCTTAAAATTAAATTTGGGTATAAGCACTTTGAAGGCAATGAGCAAGGAATCATTATTATTTAATCAGCTTTAAATTACTTACATAATTACTTACATGAGTGACGTATTTTCATCTTGAGATAATTAAAAATAATTAGTATGGCTTTATCACAGTTTTAATGTGCAAAAATCAAATTCATATTATTAGCAGTGCTTGAATACTGGCTTTTTTTGATGGAATTTATCTGCAAATTATTGCACGAAAGTTAATGAAGCTATCACATGGATGCATTGCTTGGAAAGAGTGATTTGGAAGGGATGCATCATTTATCGCTGATCCCATGTGAACTCAGCTGTTTTATTTTTCAGGGGATTTTATTAAAGGTTTTTGAAATATTAAGCAATTTTATAGCCAGTTCACCACATAACATGCCTTGCTGCAAGAAATAACAAACCTTGGGCCTTATTTCTTTTGCCTTCTCTGGTGTAAATCAAATGTATGTTCCATAAATTCAGTGGAATCACAATGCTATAGAGTGTATACAACCAAAGCCTGGCAACAACTAACAGGTTGGAGTATCTAACCCAAACCCAATAAAAGTTTTCAACTTTTTAAACAGCGTGGACCAAACATTCACCCAAGTCTTGCCTACCTATATACAATTTCACAAGTTATCATGCATTCTCTTACTAATAGTGTATCGTCAGTTCAGCTATCTAAAAGACTTTGCTTAAATAGGAAGGCAAGATTAGAAAAATAGTTGAAGCATTTTTACCTTTTAAAGCAATCTAACTTTAAAAGGCAATTTAATTACCTTTTAAAGCAACTTAACAGATGGAGATAAAAAGAAGGAGGCAGTATAATGTCATTAGCCAGAAGTGCTTTATGGACCACATTTATTAATATTTCTCTTTAGAGGATTACAGTAGGGTTTTGAGATGCAGCCTGGCCCATGGCTGCGGTTCACTTATTTTTATACAGAGGAGATAATGACAAAGTTCAGAACAGAAGTTTGCCAACAGCTCAGGATCTTCGGGGGTTTCACAGCTACTTCTTACAACAAAGAATCCTTATTTGCCAACATACCCCTCTAGCTTTAGGGGTTAGTGAGTGCCCCAGCTGAATCTTTTGCTAGAGTCAACACAGGGCTGTATTTACTGGTCATCTCGTATCTCGTATCTCACCTTCTGTTACGCGTCCTCTGACCACACTGCTCTTACCAAAGCCGCTGCTGTTACGCCTGCCTTTGGTATTTTGCTACAGCGGAATAAACGTGTTCCTTCCTTGCTCACTAAGGATGTTATCTGGATTACCAGACCTAGGAGGGCCTCCCAGCTCCTAGTCCAAGTGACTGCCAGCTCTGGGTTGAGATCAAGCACTCGCTGTATCTGCTTCTCCTCTGACTGCAGTTTCTGCCTAACTTGCAATAATATTGAAATGCGTTTATGTCCAAAGCATCCCTATAAAGTAGGAAGCACAGTTTCCCCACTGTACAGATGGGAAACGAGAACAAGACTTCAGAGATGTAATTCTAACTGAAATGACTGCATTGAAATTGTTCAAAGACAAGAAACAAACACAGTTTTCACACAAGATGGGTGTGATCAGCACTACACTTCTCAGATCTGTCTTGGGGTCTGCCAGGACTTGTTGACCAATGATTGGAAAAAAAGGGGTAAATAATCTTGTGAAAAAAATTCAAATTATAAAATATTATTTAGGAATAACAATCCAAAGGCAATTGAAAAAAGCTGCAGAAGAATGTTGCAGTAATGAGTAGCTGAAGTGATTAAATGGCAACCAAAATTCAGTATCAGTAAATGCAGAGTATTGGTCACATGAAATAAATAATTAGGCATTGAACGTACAAAGTCAGGTTTTAAATTTGACACCCAAGCTTCAGAAAATCTTTCAGAGTTTTTGTGGACCACTGCCTGGAAACATTAGTTCAGAGTTCTGTGGCAATCATAAAGAAACTAGAGTAATAGAATTATTAGGAAAGGAGAAGAAACATAGCAGAAAATATTACTAATTCTACGGTGCCCTTGAGTCTTAAACACTACAAAAATTATTCTTATGGTTTAGGCCTCCAAACACTTTTGAACAACCTCGAGTCTCTGCATGCAAGCAATATGCCCAGCGTGATGCAAGAAGTTTCTTGTGCAGCATAGAAATAACTCCGTTTCATCAAAGCCTACGCTTCCTCTGACTACTGAGCCATCCTTTAAATTCAGCGACAGTTCCTCCTGCCCTTCCTCTCTGTATATACCCCAGAAAAGTTCTTGTTGGGAAACTTTTGAGCTTCTCCCTCCATCAAGTGAGTCTCCTTTAGTTTGGGTTTTTTTCCCCCATTAAAAAATGCCAAAAATACTGTTTAGAATCTCCCTTAACTTGATAGTCAGGGCCAAACTCTGATGAGTCTGGTCTCAAACTGATGGAAAAAAGCCATAGGAAACCACATATTTTTAGTTTCATTCCTCATTACTAGATAAGTTTTATTCATGGATAACCATAAAACTGTAAAATACATTAAATCTCATGTAAATAACTGCATTTAGCAGCAGTAAGAAAGAACCCTGCCGGTTCCAACAACCTTTTTCAGACATAAAAGCAGGCAGGGGGAAAGACTTTATGACAATTAGCCATAACCTACGAAACCACAGTCCCACTTAGTATGTCTCTTTTTGATAAAGGTTCCAGGAAACTTTCCAATTTTCAATTAGTAGTGGAATTAAAGCTACAATTTCACCATACCTCTGCATTAGCAATCAATAGCAACTACAGAGGCTGTGTACCTACTGGCTAATAAATACCCTTATCCCTCTTTGCATGTGGAAAAATTAAATCTAGAGAAGGTAGCTTATGTCCAGATAGCAAAGAGAACAAGATTCATCTCCTCCTCAGTCTGAACCTTTTTCTGCTGGGCCAAGCCACCTAGTTTATGGCTTCCAGAAAGTTGCTGGTGATCAGCATACAGTATGTGCAGGCCTTTTCTCCTCCCAAAATAACCAAATAACTGTTAAAGTTGTGTAAGCTTTGATCATAGTTGAAAATATACTTCTGGATTCATGTTCAAGGGAAGTCATAACAGACACATGCACTCTTCCAAATTAATGCCATATTAGATGTGAATCTGAATTTTGCATTGTTAGATTTTGCAAAATGGCCTGGGGTGTGGAATTAAAACTAAAAAGACTGTTAAGCAAAGGCATTTCCAGTATCTCTTTACAATTATGCTGTCTATACCTAAAGCTGAAAGAAGAATGCATGAGGAACACTAGGTGAGGTTTTCACTGCTGCCTGGAGTAGCTGGATCCCCTAAAGAGGACAGTATTCAGTTAGCTCCACCGTGATAAACTGGCTGGTTTTGTCAGTAGGACATTTCAAAAGAATGATCCATATAGACATAAAATAATGAGTTTTCCAAAACATATAGGACTCAGCTTTTCTATGTAGAAAGATTCAACAGACCCTGTAATGACAAAGCAGGTAAATCAGTTGTAACTGCCTTAAACTGGTCCTCCTGGTGATATTCTTTGCTGCAGCTGAATGGCACTCAAACAGATGTGAAATTGTTTCTTACCTCTGAAAGGCAGAGGAAATGAAGGGAATCTCTCCCAGTCTCTCTCTCTCCCCAAATGAATTTTCCCACTTATTAATATGAGTAAGAAGCAAACATGCCAGCAGTCACAGGAAATTGTTTTCACAAAGCGATTTTTGATCGATACAACTGAATGATCACTATTAGGCATGATTATTAAAAAGGAATTTCACTGTTCATATCCTTTTGGACATTATGTCATTCACATGATTTGTTGCATAATATCACTCCAGTAATATTACTTTTTCCCCCTTGCTCATCTGGAGAAACCACAGATGATGGACTGCTATAGAGACTCCCCATAAGTAGCTTCAAACACGTTCAGCCTCACTAGTTTTAGACAGACCAGCCCATAAAAATCTTCAAACATATTGAGAGGTTCCATGTGTGTCCCAAAACCAATATACACAGCAAACTGCAATCTGTGTAAAAGTGCAAACCCCCTCAAAATAGATTTAAAAGACAGCACAAAGCTCTACTCCCACTGCTTTCCCGTTATTGCAAGAGTATGATGTGAATGTATTCAGAGCAGTATCTCCAAGAACAGAAGTTGATGCTAGTAGGTGCTGAAACGTAATGTCTTTTCCATACACTCCAATTACATTAAAGTGGCAGAGGTTTGGGATTGTCAAACTATTCAGTTATTGATTGGCTTTTAGATAGAGAGCACTTGTTTCCAGTTTCTCACTTTAACCCTGTGTTCCATTAAACTCACTACAGTTAGCACTCAGAATAAATTGCATTTTACAAGATTAAGTCAGATGGTAAGGCTAAGTGCACAATCTATTCTCTCTCTTACCAATCACTTTCAGTTCATCAGTTCTTGCAATAAAAATATGAGAATGGTAAAAGTCTCAGAAAGAGCAGGGTTAAAAAGGGATGTTATGTTTGAATCACCTGATTTTTTTTCCCCTTTTCCACAAAAGGGTGAAGAGCATGGGACTGCCAAAAGGAAGACCGAGACATTCTTTCATTTCCCGATTGAACATACTGTAAGAGATGATTGCTTCACAAAACCATGTCAGGATGCATTTTTTTCACATTTAAGCCAGCTTCCTCACAGGAAGAATGATCATTTGATATTAAAATTAAACTCACCATTAAAGGATCAATAGCTAATCCTACAGACAAATCCCATCACCAGTATCTAAAAGCTTTTGGCTAATTCTTTTTAAAATGTGTCTCCACTGAAAGCATAGTCAGTATGAGAGGAAGGAGAATTTGGTTCCGTGCGTTCAGATCACCCTGTGTACAGCTGTTTCAGGCCTGCAGTAAGTGCTACAGTATGATTTAAAATGGGATGCTGTAGAACAAAGTTGAAAATATGCCAGATTGTAAAGTAATAATATTTTTTCTATTTATAGTTTCTTCACAATCTTCTATCTTATATGGAAGAGATTTTTAATAAATGTCTTTGCAGAACCACAAAACATCATCACTTTGTACATATGACAGTGAGACGAGATAGGTTGGCACCCACCCCTGTGATTGACATATCCTGCGCCACTGAAATCCTCAGCTCTTGTTTAGGCTTTCCTAAGCACTTCCACGGAAAACAACAGATTTCCATTAATTTACTTTAGTTCCCTGAAAATCCCTTCCTTTGATTCTAGATGCTACTTGGCAAAGCAGTTAATATATGCTTAAATGTAAGGTCAGATGGGTTGGTTGCCTAAGAGCAAGGGTACAGAGTGTACACGGAGAGCTGCTGCTGCAGCCAAAAAGCAGAGGTCCAGCTGCATGGTTCTAGCCCCGTCCTGTGCTGGTTTTGGCTCTCATCTGACTTTTCTGCGAGCTGATTCAACTCGCTAACTCAGCAGAAACCTATTCATTCTTTTGCTGGTGTGCTTCCTGCTCAGTTAGCAAGCTGAATCAGCTCACAGCAAGGTTCAATGACTCAGTATAAGGTGATGGAGGAAAGCAGGGAGTGAGATGGGGGGAAGCAGCCTGTCCTCCTTTCAGTAGAAATGAGCTGTTGTACTGCCTTCTCTATGTTGTGTAACTTCACGCTGAGGCACTTCAGTAAAATCCATCCTTTCTGGACCTCTGGACGCAGACATACCTAATCAAAGATTCTCCTGGTGGCCGGTTGAGGGGTGCAGCCACAGACACCGTAATTACTATGAAGAAGGCTGCTGGCAGCGGAGGATGTTACCATTGCCAGGGACTTACCATCGCCTGCAGCTCAGGGCCCTGCATCTGAACAGAGATCTCATGCCAGCACTTCTCAGCTGCTTCAGCGCAAAACTGGAGGGCTCGCTTTGTCCCACTGCTGAATGCTGTTCCGTGAACTTGGGCTGACTTCGCCATAAAACACACAATAAGCAGACGGCTCACCCACCCCTCCACTCTGCTTGTGCCTCCACGGAAGGCAGAGTGAAAACTGGGTGGTAACATCCATCACCTTTTGCATGGTGATCAGGGCCTTCGGTTTCAAACTTCAGGGGGGCAGGGAAAGCTGAAGGGAGATGAGAGGAGATAAGGAGGTTCATCTAGGGGAAGGACCCTGAGAATGATTATATCAATAATGATTTCCTTTTCAGTAGAAAGGAACACTGTGGAGCCCACTATACGTGATGGCCCTGTACTGTTTAGAGAGTTAGAAAAGTATAGTCTTGACAGTAAACCATTAGGATGAAAACTGTTAGGGTGAAAACCATTAGGATGAAAACCGTTGCTGTCTTCACCAGTTTTGTCCTTTGATCAACAGAAAAGCAAGGTGCTGTAGAACAAAACAGGAAAATAAGTGCAATCTTTCAGTGTTTCACACCTCAGCAAGGTTGGCAAGTGTTTTTTTGAAGTGAGTTTAAAGATCAGTTACTAGGTTAGAAGTGAAATCTTTTGCAATTTCTACCATTGATGAGCTCCAGAGAGAATTCCTTTGTTAGTGGCACCACATTGGATAAGAACTCCTTTTCAGATGGTGTCAGTGAAGCAGAAAGCAGCAAGAGGATTTCACAGGGAGAAAAGAATAATCTTATGAGTCTCTGAAATGAGTGCCTTGCTGGTCTGGAGAATATGGGCAAAATCCATGATTAAATCTGCTTCCACTCCTGCTTTGCTGTCTGCTGTTGTTTGCAGGCTTTATATCAAAGACAGACCAAAATCTTAATCTGCATTCATCTTGTATGTCTATTGAAGAAATTAAAAAAAAACAAACCAAGCTTACTGGGGTCAGGTTTGATTTCTTCTAACTTATTTCCTGGTGGTAGGCTTTTTACAATTATCTGTTCTGCTGCATTTGTTTCTTCCTGCACTATGGAACATTTGGCTCATACATATGATACAAACATGTGCATCTTCAGGGCATAACAAAATGCTCTGACATCATTTATTTACTAGAAACAGTTAATGGGATGAGCAGAGGCCTACTGAGTATGAGAAAGAACGCCATAAATTACTCCCTGCTCTTTAAGAAGTAAGAACATGAAAACTATTAAACACAAAGTCCTTTATCCTGAAAGTCCCACAGACTATACACAGCAGGGAAGAAAAGACTATTGCACTTCATTGTAAATATGAATGGAAACTATGAATAAACAAAATTAAGATTAAATATTGCTCCTAGTCTTGTTGTTGAGAAGCAGTGTCAACTTCTGGCCAAAACTTTTCCTGCCCACAGAGGCCATTGAGAAGATGTGGAATTAGAGCACAGAAAGGGTGTGAACAAGCACAATGAACCTAAATGTTAAGTCAAATGCTGTGCATGGCTGCAGGCCTCTGGTCTCATTATTTAAGGATTGTTTTCTTGTAAAATACAAGCCAAACTCTCAAAATTCTATAATGGTACTTTCCAGGTTTGCCTCCTTACTTACTAGTCTTTTCCAGACACTACAATATACAATGCATACCAGCATTTCAAAGATCAACGTTTTTATTTTATAAGCTAGCAGATTTACTCTGAAGATGTCTATACTTCCATGGTTTTCTTAATTACTTCTGCCTATGAACTCAGAAGTCACAATGAAGGCAACATATTGGAAGATAAAAATTAGGAGATGACTCTTCCAAAATGGTTTGGGATATAAATATTTAAACTGGCTTACATATAAGACAGAATTTTCTGATGAAGAAAGATCACAGAAGACATAATCACAACAAAGTGATTATAAATGCCTCACAGAAGTGATTGTTCCCAATAAATCAAAGGCAATTGTTTTTTTCCCGTTCACAGGCAGTTGCAGGAATATTATTTAAACACTAAAGATAACACAAGACATTTACTGGCAATAGATGACTAGTTGAGAGGAACTGATGACCTTCAGCTATGTCTTTAGCCATTCACTGCAACTGATATTTAAGGTCTTGAATAGTCTGTGCTGAAATGGTCACTTCAGGAAACAAAAATAAAAGTACAGCCACAAGTTATGTTGAGCTGTAGCACAATGGGGTATTGTTGATCTGTAAGGGGTATTGTTGAAGAAGTCTAAGACATTGTCTAATGAAAGAATGCTTAAATTGCTCTCCTTTTATAGCACAGATAATTGACTTTTCTCCACTCTCATACTACCCCAATGATGGAACCATGTACAAATCTCAGACTAGTCAGGACCCAGTGAACCAGGCTGCCAGCCTACAATGAGTTAAGTGTTCCATTTTTCTTTGAATGGTCAGATAAATAATTAGTATAATCATCATACCGGAATGGCTTGTACCAAATCCATGGGGATTCCTGTTGAAAATCCCTGCTTTCAGCGGGTGGGGTGCTTGTACAGCTCATGAGTGGGTGGAGACATTTTATTATTCTCTGTCGCTTGACCAGGAGATGGCGGTAATTCCCTTTTCATAAATAAGAAAGCTCAAAAAAGAGACTCAGAAATGCAGACAAGGAGTTTAGGGGAGGGGGCAAGAAATTCAGAAAACAGCCTGCTAGAGCTAAGTGAATAAAATTACATTGCAGATAAAAGAAGGAATATAGCTAAGCTCTGTTTCTTGTTTCTGTGACTACTTTCACTAGTTCTTTGGTGTCTGAAAGACAGCCAAATTATTGGAAAGATATACAGCTCCCAGAGCTTTCAGTCAGGTATTATTTTTAGCACTAATCACATCTCCATATTGCAGAAAGAACAACACATTCCTAGCTGGCATCCAGCAGCTGTATGTTAATGTTGTTTGTAAAAATATGCTCGAAAGCTTGTGCATGAGAAAGAACTTCAATATGCAGAAGAGACCACCTTTTCCCCAGGCAGATCCACAGTGAAATGCACAATATTCTTGTGCCAGCGCTGTGACCCTAAAGACGCAGCGTAGCAACACTCCTTCATGCTACCGTTCCTCTGCCTTGCATCACTCTTCCCCCCTTGTAACTTTATAGATGGATCACACCGATTATTGAGAGCACGTCCTGGGGATGTTCTGCGAATCCTCTCCTGCCTCAGTCTCAGCCAACCCTTTCCCTCTACTCACATCACTCCTCAATTTGCCTTCTGAAAGAAGCAGTAGGAATTGTGTGCTCATGCCTGAAACTCTTACTCTGGCCTGCAAAATGCATATGGACAAAAAATTCTTTTGAAATTGCCGATTTCCCTCATTTTGCTCAAGTTCTATAAATATTCCACAGAGGTAATATCCAGGCAGGACTGCTGAAAGATACAGTGAATTTGGTGTGGCTATTAAAAGGTATTAATGACAACCACATTTCAAAATCATATTTATTCTGGAAATATGAGAGTTATAAATTTATTCAATTACTGTGACAGATCCATGTGTGGTACAATTGATGCTGTCCCATTAATCTCAATCCAAAAGATATATGCTGATTTTTACCAACCGAGAATCTGGCAGAATGAGTGGAGGAATATAGCATTCCTGCTTTGACCAGTCAAAAGAGTTAACATTTCAAAAGTAATGATGAACATCCCTGGCAAACAGCTCGCAGAAGGTCCCACGAGAGACATTTTTACATCAAATATTCACTACAAATATACACCGTCAGTTAGTCAACAACAGTATGTCAATGTAAGAAAAGGCAAGGGGTTTTCGGTAAATTATGTCTTGTGTATTTTAAACAAAACTTCTGCAATGTAAGTAAGGACTGCTGTAATAGGACCTTCTCTGCATCTTTGTCCTTTTTACTTTCTATAGGTACGTGTGATGCTTTCAGTGGTCTGTCTGAGCCATGTAACTCTGCTGTCAGCTGCATCTTATAGAAAATTTATCCCTGCCTTGTCAGTATAAACTCTACTATCCAGACAGAACAACTCATGTTGTCTTTTGGCAAGCTGGCATTAGCTACTTTCACATCACCCTGTCCTCAGTCCCCCAGACATATAAATTCCAGTGTCTCCAAGGTTATAGTGTCCTCCAGGCTTACAGTGAAGCACTGCAGATAGCACACCCTAAGTTCAATAGCTTCATGCCAGACCACACTACGTCAAGAAAGTATTAAAAAGTCACATTAGCACAGCCCAGAGCATTGTGGGTCAATTCACATCGCCCAGAGGTTGGAGCACAGGTGTTATATTGCCTTTCTAGCAGTAAATCTTGTGCATTTACAAAAGCCAGTCCAGTTTTAGCTAGTTGTGGATGCAACCAGTCTCCACTTAGGATCTCTCTTTATGCTAAGGGGCAATGAAGTTCTTTGGGATGGCCACAGTCCAGCCCTGCCTGGAGAGACTGTCAATGCTTTCAAATGAGCTAAAGAATAAGGGGTACTCAAAGGTTTTTTTGAGGAACCAAATTTTGAATTATTCCATTGGCTTTGAAAAGATTGCACTTGCATTTGGGTAGTGCAATCTGTCACTAAGGAGAGCAGGAACTTCTATTTCAGCCATAACATATAAATTAAATGCAGCCTTTAGTCTCTTAGTGAATTGAAAATATATGTCTACACTGGGTACCTCAATGGGTGTCACCTGGATGGAAGCACACTGCCACGGCATAAATCAGAACAACATGGAGAAGGTTAGCATTATCTCTTCGTTAGACTTTTATCATCCTGTTTTATAACAAACCAAAGACAGAAATGACAGACTTTGCATTAATATTTATTTGCTTTATAGTGTAATATCATATGTGCATTAAAAAGTATTAGTGTAAAACATTACTGCACTATTTGATCAAGATAGAGTGAACTTTTCTCTCATTAGCCAGTATTTACTCACACAGTTTGTTTTTATGAAGTTTCTTTAAACACTTTTTACACTCTTTTTATGCTTCCCTCTTGTAGCTTCACTATCAGTATTATATATTGATTATATAATAGTATTATATTATTGTTTGTATATTGGTTTATATTTATATTGTCACCATCAGATGAAGTTTTAAATATTCATTTCTTCAGTGTCAGCTTTTTGGGTTTACCCCCATATAGTCCCAAAATCATCAAAGCAAATACAAGGCTATTTGCTTGAATACACCAAACAAATTATGAGTTCATTGTTTTTAGTGAGAGAATCAGTTAGTTCCAACAAAGACAGGTGCCACAGCACAACTCAGGTATGTCAGAAATAATATGACTTGCAGGTAAAATGAAATGGTTCAAAAAGCCACTGTTCATTGCTGTTTTACTGCAAACTAATCTGCATATATATGGTATATATTACTGATGACAAGCTTGAGAAATTGTATTCTTGTTGGATGTGATTACTCTAACTGGAGCAACACGTATCACAGTGACAGCAAATTCTGTTTATTTAACCTCGATCTAATATTTGGTCATTAAAAGGAACTACTTCTTCAGAGTGTCTTATCTAGACTACCTCTTCACATTTGCCCTTAAAAACACCAAGTTCTTTCCTTTTGTCTAATCAACATAAACTTTGACTTAAATTGTGCTCCAGGCCTGTCATTTTCCAATATTTTGTAACCTATTCCCCAATTAACAAGCGTAATTCTCCTTTTTCATTGTCCTTTACAAAAGCTAAGCCTTGGCAGTTTTGGCCAGCTACTTGCTGTCTACTTCCTTGATCCTAGTCAGAAATCATATTTACAGCAACTATATATTCTTAGAAGTTTAAGACAAAGAAAACCAAACCCCATTAGTGTCAGTGACTCTATTTCAAACCTAGGTCACGACACACAGCCTCGAAAACTACTCGGTATGTCATCCAATAAAATGATATCCACTTCAACTCACCCAAAAGTTATGGCTCCAAGAATACAATAGAACATGGAGCTCCCCACATCTGGCAATGAGAATCATGCTCACACTCAACATCAATTTCCTTCCATCCTAACTTTCAGCTAACACCATTCCAACCTGAGCACTGGCATCAGCAGATGTGTCCCCTCACTTAACCATTACAAGGTTTTCCAAATGGCCTCTAATCTTGTTGTTTGTCAAGCTGCAGGATAAAAAAGATCTGTCAATAAACATAGCTTCAGCTTCCTAAGTCCCTCCGTAATTCTCATTCCAGTCAATGTCAGAGTAATTGCAGTTTCATACGATCAATGTCCTAGCCCAAGTACAGTCCTCCATCTGCATAAATATTTCCTGATCTGTCTTTTCACCTAGCCCTGGGAGATCAGTAATTGTTTTCTATTATAACTGTTTTACCATTTCAGTCTTTAGCCTCAAGTTCAAGGTGCCTCCGAGTTGCCATCCATGTGAATGTTGTTCTGTTTTCAGCATAATGTCCTTCCTCATTTACACTGTCATATCTCCTTCTCCTGTCTCAGGGAGAATTGCCTGTCCTTAAAATCTGTATCTGGGTAATGTAATATTACAGCCTATTTCCTGAACTGGCCACATTTCAGTTACTCCAATTACACCAGATTTGTCTTTAAGCAGCAGATGTCCTTGCTCTTCCAATCTTGTTTGCTTTTCCCCTCCCTGTCTCATCATGCCCTCCAGCACACAAAGTATTCACCTGCTAAACAGGAAACAAGCTAGTCTGCCTCATTCAAGCATCTGTCATACCCGGGGGTCGCAGTGCAGTTACTATCTCTGTGAAACAGAAATCTAGAAATTATCTAGATTTTCTAGGAAAAAAAATATATCTAGAAATAATAGAAGTTATCTCAGATAGGGATTAGCCCCTGTTTCAACAATACGAGGTGCTCAGTAAAACGCTCTTAACACAGACAAGGAAAACAGCATTCCCACATAAGCTTTCCCATGTTTGTAGCCCACGTAAGCTCCTAGAGAGGGAATTATAACTTTTCCTGACTAGAGAGAGGCCCATATATTAGTTGTAAAAAAGCATCTGTAGCAGGTTCTGGTCACCACTTGCTAAAAGGTGGAACAAACATCAACACACCTGTGAAAAGACAGGTCCAAAACTTATAGATGTCTGTGGAGATTTTCACTTCACATGAGCGTTTCGAGATGTCAAAGTCAGGCTCTGTCATACAGCTTACAGTGTAGGTTTTGCCATTTATTCCACAGATATGTCTGCATTATCAAGAAGACCATAATACGTCCTTCCTTTGTCCTTAGGCTGGGACAATTACAGTCCATCTGTCACTCTGCCTTTTATTCCTAAGGGGATAGGCATGTAGTCTTATATTTTCTGGTTTACGTCTCCAGGAACCCTGTCTGTATTAGTGCTACAACTCCAAACACCAGAGGCCTTTCCTCCTGCTCTAGGGAAACACAGCTTTACACCCAAGCTCATCAACATTAGTCATAAAAATGGCATAAGGTTTTCCAGCTCACGCACTCACTGCACATTTTATTTCATTTTTATTTTACTTGAGTACATGTATTGCATATGCATTAAGCAGGCTATGCCAGAAGCATCATTCCAGAAACATATTTAACTCGACAACCTGCTCAAGTGGAACAGCAGTGTTACTCATTACATATTGGTCTGAAAGTCCTACCAGAGCAGAGACTTCCAATGGAAGCTTTCCTTCCCCTCTCTGACCTACCAACAACAGAGGAATTGTTATTCTCTGCCTCAGTTCAGAGCAAGACATCACCATGTTGGATTCAAAGTGGATGTAGTCAGAATATAACCCAGATAATGGACAATTTTGTTTCTCAGAATATGGAAATAGGAGAAAAATTATAATTCTTTGTCTGCAAGGTAAATAAAAATGAACCAAGCTGTTTGCGTATATTAGCTCTCACTAGTGTTACTTTCCGAGCTACCGTGGGTTAAGTTTGAATTTCTGATCTAACTACGTTCAAACTACAGAGCGGTGGCATGTATGAATTTTTCCTTCTGTAATTTCTTTCATACAAAAAGTACATTTTGCCTCCATTTTCTTGCATTTTCAAAAAATGAGAACATTTTGGCATTTTAAGTGACTACAACTGAGTTCGAAAGGATCCCAAAAAGAATACGTTAGAAGTGTGATTAAACATTCTGTAACTGAAACATGCCAGTAGCACGATGTACCAACCAAAAAAGCATAAGGGGGTTTTCACTGTGGCACCTCTGAGGGAACAACAAAATATCTTGAAGCCCTGAGAAAGCATAGTCAGGTATGTGACCACTTAGTAAGCTGAATTCAAGTACAAGTGAAAAAGAATATTACTAGAAATATTTTTTCTTTTCAGAACGGTCATGGATACTATGAATATAATATGTCTAACTCATATTAGCTCTTCCGTACTCTGTAAATGGGAGTTAAATGATCCTCCCAGGCTAAGTAACTAGCCCAATTTTACAAGTGGAAAAGTGCCAGCTCAGGTGCCCAATCTGACATGGGCACAGGCATTCCTTTTCACTCAGCTCCCCAGACTGAAGCAGAAGACACCTTGCCTTGATGAAAGTCAGACACAAGGGATGGAAAAGAATCCGAGCCTGAAATTTTCATCTTCCCGTTGTCTTATTTGCAAAAGAGAAGGAAGAGATGAGAAATTTAATTTTGAGAAACATCTCACGGAGCAGTGACCCCATCTGTAAGGCTGGTCTGTCCACTAGCAGTTAACTCAGCTTTCCTTTTCTGGGTTTAGTTTGTCTGTCGTTATAGGGCCAGACTTCCTCCAGAGACTGGGGAAATTGCAGTCCCACAGCATTTACACCATTACAGCGTTAACAAAACTCTCTCAGAACCAGCACTCTCTTCAGAGCAGTACAAGACCCATCTTAAACAAGTAAACTCACTGCTGGTACTTTGATTTGTTCTGCAGGTGCTAAGAGCCAGATCAGGAAGACAATTGTCCTGCATCCAAAGCTACCCTGATTCCACAGGAAACTTGGCCTGTCCTCCTAGCTCACCAACCTGCCTGAGACAGTGGAGGTCCATGCAGTTTCCCTGAAGGTCATTAAGAGGTAATCGTGTATTGTTTACATACACTGTGCATTCTCACACTGCAACCAAATGAAAAAGTCTTATAGAAAGATTTAGCTAGCCTGCCTTTATGGATTATATTGGCCATTCTTAGTCCTAACTGACCAGAAAAGACACGGCAAATGTCACTTTTACCTCAAGCTCATACATATTTTCTGTTGCTAGATAGGAGATCTGATTTCCCTC
>VZTS01017060.1:102299-122320 GCA_013400795.1 Pluvianellus socialis | reverse complement strand
AGAAGTGCATATATTTACAATACTAAGACTCTTAGTCAAGTGTATGTTGCCAAACATTCATGTCCTAGAAATACTGCTGTTTCCGATTAGTTATTACACCAACTATGTATAATGCCATATGGCCTTAATAATATGCCTGTCACTTTCAAAGAGTAATTACTTCAATTTTGGCAGCATTAATCTGCAATGTTTGCTGTCTCTTTGGATGACATCGTAATGGTGCAATGCAAAAGCGATCAACATCTCCCAGGCTGTGAGAAAGGCAGTGTCTGAACAGATTACGATTTAAATAAGGCAAGGGCATTTTTCTTGAAAAACAATTAATTATTTTCACTCATGCAATTTTTAGGAATATTTAGGAAGGGAGGAAGGGACCACATTACTTGTTTAGAACTACTGAAATACTCCAAAACTCAAAATCCAAAAATAAAAATATACAGAAAAAGCTCTGCCTATTTCCAGATCACTCCAAAAAGTACATACATACTGCAAAATTAGAAAAAATAATTTATGATTATATTCTTTGGTCAACAAACCAACTAAGGACATCACTTGTATTTGCAGGTTGAGTACAGATTTTAAATCCTTGCACCAATCTACTTCTGAAGGATTCTAATTTGAATTGCTGGATAAAAGAGGTGCCGTGGCTTTGTTACTGATTAGAGATCCTCTACAAGAGTCAATGAGCTGGATGTGGCTGCCCTCTAGGTATTGCAAAACTGCTTCATAAATTTGTGAAGCATTTGTTCACGTGTGACTAATCATATATATCAGTGTAGTCTCAAATGACTTATGATCTGATTTGGTCTCATTACCCATGTAGCGAAGTGATGTCTGCCACTATTTTAATTGCTTGCAAGTCTGAGAAGTGGAAACAGAAGTCAGAATTTGTTAGCCTGCACAAACACCAAGTAAAATTAACATGCTGAAAGCCTGGACTTATGTTCACTTCATCCTGTGCACACATAGACTAATATCCTGTCAAGATCTACATATGTTCTTAGCATTATTACCATTAGCATTCCTGCCGATGTGAATGGAAGTAAAGTTAGCATATAAGCCTGAGCAGAACGACATTACCACGAGGCAAGACAAAAAGCTCAGAGACAGTACGGGTCCATACCATATCTTCATTGTCAAATTACTCACAAGTACTTGTGGAAAAGCAATTATATCAATCATACCTTTGATATATGCTTGTACTTAAAATGATTTTATACTAAAATATCTGTGTGTAGATATTTTCTAGGCAAGAAGAAAGCCCACCCTCTGTAAAAGACTAATAATGCCTTCATTTGCCATTCTGTTGTCTTCAGATGCTCAGTCCTGCCCGTGAGCACACCACCTCAGTGAACCTGAGCACTTGCAGAAACCACATATACTGAACAGCCTGCATGCTTACACCTCCATTCACAGAGTCTATATCCATACATTCATGCCCATTTAACATACTCTGTATGTTTGTCAGTGTATGGATCTATTCCAGATTTTTATAAAAAATTGGTTTGGATGAGTACTTTTACAGGTACAGTTTTATATTAAATTTGGATAGATCCATGTGATATGCTACATCAATGTTATAATAAGCTATATGCAGAGCCACACAAACGAGCCACATTCCATTGAAAAGGAAAATTAATAACACTATATCCTGTGTTAATCTGTCAGTTGGACATATATGTACAGGAAATCTCATGCAGGCATACAATTAATGCACTCGCACAGAATCCAAGTCATTGTTTGTCATTACCAGAATGCTGTTCATTACTCAATACAGAACAACATCTCTACATCAAAAGGCAGGGAATTCCGCTGTGCAACAAAATTGTGGTGTTCCTAATGAAAGAATTAACTTTATATTTTCAAGGATTCCACTGAAACAGAGTGGCCTCTGTCCCTACAGAATAAGAAAGAGTCTCACACTAGAATTTGGAAAGAGTGATATCACAGGCTTGGCCTGGTTATGGAGAAGATACTGGCTTATTTCTAGGCCTGTCAGTTGATTGTAATATACATCAATTATCATTCACTGTGCACAAGATCATGATCATCCTCTTTTACCTCCCACCACATATTTCATTGTAAACAAGAAACAGAGACATTCCTTCAGTGTGGTCTACTTTTCACAAACTGCCACTCTTATTTCTAACACTATCATTACAGATTACATTTTGTGTATAGGGCGGAATGATTAATTATTTTTGCGAAGCCACACATGCTGGTAAATGAAAGGCAGAAGGTACTTTGTATAAAAAGCCCAAGTCCAGGTAGAAGCAAGCCTACAAAACAACACGGCATTGAAGATTCTGAAAGCCGTTAACATGTCATCATAGCCAGTTCCAATAATAAAACCAGGCCTTATATTTATAGGGTATACCATAACATACAGAGCAAGATAGTCTCTTTTTGGTGGTGTTTTCTATCAAATTCAATGTCAAAATTCCTATTTATTTCACTGGATGAGTCCAAAACAAAGCAGAATGTACTCCTTTGCTGCTGCTGCTGCTTCACTGCTCTGCTCTGAGCTCTACAAAGGACTCAAGGACACTGACCTGCTTTTCATATCCTCAAATAGAGTCCGGCAATTCCTTAACACTTTTTCTATGCCATACAATCTAATCCGGTGTAAAGATTTTAGGTACCTTTGAGCAAGAAATCCTGCACAGCAGAAGTCGCATAATCATATTAGTGCAGCTCTCCACAGGGGCTAAATAGCCTTGTTGAGAAGGACTTTGCTGAGCAGGGCTCCTCGAGGCAAGCTTGGCAGCTCCCTGGTGGTAATTCAGGTATCTGCTTTGTGCTGTGCAGACACCCCTTTGTTTTCCTTTACTTAAAATCTGGATCACCCTCAGCTTCACTTCTGCTGTTTCTTTCCCTAGCCTGACCGGTTCCACAGTCTTTTATTGCAGATCAAGAAATACATTTCTGATTTGTGTATGTGGCTGTTGCCAAGATTACAAAATATTAACTCCTTCGTTTCAGCGGGAAGAGCTACTGCATAGCTAAAAAATGAAGCCGTTGTTTCCACACTCTAGGCAAGCAGGGACTGTGCTTCTTATTAGTACTCGGCAGAATTTGTGGCCACCCTGATGAGAACTTTAACATAAAGAAACAAAGTAAAAAGCACACCCATCACTGTTCTGAGATCTTTCATTGCTAATGAAGCTTTTTTTGCCCCTCTGATCACCGAAGTTTAGTCTGCAGTCAGAGGCAGCGTAATTTCTGGTGATTACAGATTTATTATAAAATTATTGGTGAAATATTTCACTCTGGTTTCATGTTCATACATGCCCTAAAATACACTGTACCCTAGAAATATGCTGCTGACATCAAGCCCGAATTTTCTGTAAGGAACAAAAAAGGACAATCCAAAAGAACAGAGTGATCAGTCTTCTATATGCAATAAGCTGCATACAATAATCTTCACTGTCAAGTCACAAGACACTTGCTCAGAGAGCCAAGGAGGAGAAAGACCTTCAACAAGAGATTAAAGACAGGAAATGAAATAGCAGAAGGGATTTAGGATACCTGTGGTTAGGTCCCAGAGTGACCAAGGAACATCAGTCTCAGCAGCCTCTGCGAGCTTGCTTTCCCTAACAGCAAGGATTCAGGACACCTGCCAGACCTTACTCCAGCAGCACAGCTGTCAGCCCATCAGGTAACCCAGCCCCCAAGGGAAAACATATTTGAAGTGCTAAGGAGCTGCTTAGGATTGCCTTTACCATTGTTACAGTGGTATTTTGTACTTCTAAGCCTTACAGTAAATCAGTGAATTATACAAACTACATAGGACTAGCTTCCTTCGATGTTTAGAGAACATCCTGAACAATTCAGCTGCACTGCTGGCAGTCTGATGCTGCTCAGTTCTAAAAGGTTGCTTAGATTTAAACAGCTCTAGTTTGTGCAAGCTGTTGGGAATGATCAATTTCTTCCTGCAACAGGTTTTGCTACAAGTCTATGGTGTGAGAAACATTTGAAATGCCACCAGCAAAACAGCTCCTCCAGTTGAACTGCCTGCCCAGAGCTCATTTCAGAAGGGTGGGAAGTCAAAGGGAAGTACCAAAACCCCAAGCACTAGGGCATTTCCTTTTCTCTTTGCTTCCCTTTCCCTGCACATTAAGATGGCACTACCTACTGATGCAGAGATCCCAACAAAGGAGGTTCCTTGTAAGGATGTGATCTTAATTTTTCTCGTATTCTTCCTGTCCAAATACAAATAATGTAAATGAGAATTCTACATCTAACTAAAGAAATCCTGTCCCTAAATACCCTTGTGGTTCTGTACCCAAATTACTTTCTCCTTTCAGCCGTACTGCACAGCCTTCCAGAAGATGGATGCAAGCACAGTGATTGTTTGTTTCAAGGTTGCTATTAAGAAAGAACAAGATCAATGCTGTAGGTCAACACAGAACTAGAGGAGGAATGCAGTACCTGGATGCAGGGTGTAGTTAGTAATATTTATGCTTACCAGGCTGTTCATTCTCTCTGGCCTGCAGTGTATGCCTATAATTTCCCAAGACAGATCTGCCATTACACACATCACCCAGTGAGTGCAAACAGAAAGATTTATCAGCATATTAACACACGACTTTATGAAGAACAAACAAATATTTCCCTCAGTGAAATTGAAATTAAATGTCAGTGGCACCGCTGCCAAATATTCATCTGCACTCAGATTGGTTTGTACTGAGATCAAGGATTGGATACTTTTTCAACAATTATTAATCTCCTGAGGGTCACGCTATGGAAAGGGCACTCAGGGATGGATTGGTGAGTAAGCAGAGAAAAGGACAGAAAATTAAAATAAGAAAATAAATGAAAGATTACTGGCATTAGCAAAAATCTATTTGTTCTATAGAAGGTTTTAAGGTATCTGCACCAATTCTCTGATTATCAATGCCAAATAAGTGACAATGAGGTTCAGCATTGCCACTGTTGTGAATACCAAGGAAATACGCTCAGTTATGTGCCATCTCCAAAAATTTTTTCAAACACTATAGAAAACTTTGGTTACAGATAAATGCTCACAGAGACTGATACAGTGGCATGGCATTTGATTTAACCCCAGAGTCTAACCACTTTAGAAACATGAACATCTCCTTTAGCAGCTCTTTCTGCAAGCTTATTCTTACATACACAAAAACCAGGAACAAGTTGAAATTTTCATCCTTCCCAAGCTTATACTATAACTAGGAAAGAAGAAGTATCAGGTGTTTTTATCAGTTTATATGCAATACATTCACAATAATGAATGCTACAGAGCCTACATAAAGGGACTGTGTCCCTCCAGTATCTCTGTCTGAAAGCTTACTAGTAGCTTCTTCTGCTGGAAAACTGATTTTCTTCTGAAACTGCTGTAAAGTTAAAATGGTTGTTTCAAATGCAGCAATGCACCATGGGTGCAATTTAACTTACAAAATCCCAGCTCTCTTCATGGACATCTATAAATCTTTGCCCTTTAGACCAGAACTATCATGCATCCCAGCTTGCTAAACCCTCCTAATTTAATGACACACATTTATTTGGAAATACTGTAGCAGAACAGCTTCAAAAGCATTACTTTGGCATTATTACACTGTGAGAAATTATGGTGGTTTGGGGTCTTCTGGCCTAATTAGATCCCATTTTGTTCAGTCATCCTCAAATGAAACTTCTATTTTCAAAGGATTTTGTGAACAGTCTGCTAATGAAAGAGAATTTATAGTATTTATGGGGCAACAGTATAAATGGAATTTAATAGCCAAGTGCCGGCAGGGAACCGTCTAATCTTTATCGAATGCTGATTAGCGACCAAGGATTTCTGGTGAGATAATGAGCCTTGGACTGGCTTCTATCCAGTTTTTGACACTGGCACCAATGTACATCTGCTAATTGCTAGAGGAATACATATAACTGAACTTCAACTAATTAGTAGAGATTTAACCAAGTCATTGAAGTTTATATCTTTGTAATTCACAAAAATATCAAAAGTCAGATAATCACCACAGGCACCTAACATACACCTCAGTTTATCCTATGCAAATAAATGAAGGATGAATTTCCAGAACTGGGTTATTCCTCAAGAAACTGCAAGAGCACCGCAATGAGAATGTACTACAATAACTTCCATCAGTCTGGACCTCGGAACTAAAAATTGTCACATGCCAAACTGAATAAGCCCTGCACACCTAGAGTGATTTCAGGTCCTCAAACAGGATCTGCCTGTGAACTTAATTATCAGGTCCTGAAAGCACAAACCAAACATCAGCATCACTGAGTCCTGAGAACTTTAACATCTAGATCTGTTTTCTCTATCTTCACTAAGAAAGCCACCACACTCAAACTTGAGAGCGTAAGTTAGACACTCACTTGCACAACCAAGCATAGAATTTTATGCATTTCTAAAACCAAGACCCCAAATTTTTTAAGCTTTTGTATTTGAATGGAATTTTGTCTCTATTCAGCAATCGCCGTTTCTCTAAGTACTAATACAGATTTTAAACTTCCTGACTACTTACGTAATTGCAAAAAATTTCATTACAAATCGCAAAGTCTGTAAAAATGGGAGTGACCCTGAGTAATATGAAAAAAAACCAAACCAATCCAACAAACCAAATGCACCCTAAATAATGCTTTCCTTCTCCTGGTGCATGAGGAACAAAATGATTCCAGAAGCATCACACTCAACAGAGCAGAGTTCTTGTTTCTCTGTCTACCATCAGAACCTCCTGTAACTCCAAAGGTATCCACAAACCTTAATTCACAATATCTGCCAGTGCATGCTCTTGTGACAGCATTAGGATCTCCCAACAGTTACATACCTGAATGATAAAGCCCAGCAATGCAGTGAAGAAAGTTTACACCTCTCTTCCCATTGAGCCGTAAACCTTAAATATCCTCTTAAGTGAACAAGAGGGATAGTGTCACTAATTAGAGTCTGTTAAACAAGTGAGAATAAAAAAGGCAATAATTTGTGGATACCGGAGGCGTGGTGTGACTGATAAAAGAAAGAATAAGACTGCTGCTAAAAGAGGTCTTTACAGCATTATAACTAATATAGATAGAGAGGAATTTCAAAACAGTTATTTGACCAGATGAAATTTGAAATTAAAAAAGGAAAGAATATATATTCCATCCAGCTAAAAAATGCACTTCCACAATATATGTAATTGCTAAAAATACACGACTTGGAAAGGGGAAGCTGCAGAGATAATCAACTTACCTAACATTTCAAACCAATTGTATTAATGTTATAAATATATACACCTTTAGTGGGTTGCTACTGATTGTAATTACATCTCAATGGGTGAGAGAAACAATTGCTTCAGATTCAACAGTACAAATCCCCAAAGCTGAAATCAGGCGTCTGAGAAATCCCTTGACATCACTCTCTTCTAGATAAGAAATGCAGGTTGTTTCTACCCAATTCAAGATTGCAAAAACCCTGCAGTACATATGAAAATGGCAGTCCTTATCAGAGAGACAGGGAGGAAACACACAAGATACAAGAGAACAGTGACATTATCACAAGATTACTGATGGCATGAACTGACAGCATTTGAATTATTCTGTAAGAATTCCCCTTATGGAAGTCCTAAGTTTGTTAGGTGTGAGGTAGTTTAAAGAATAAGCTGCACTAAATTCACTATGGAATGGTGATAAGTAAGCACATATATACAGAAAACTACTGTAAGTTTGCTAATGCTCTTCAGGTTTTTCTTACTTGTCTTCCTTTTTGCTTATCTACCGCTAACCCAGAAATAGAGAGGTGAGAAATTGACAGATTAATCTTATGCAGAAGATGGGTAAATACTTCCATGCTTATTAGCATACAATTCAGTATCACAGTTTTCTGGAAGATTTTCTCTAAAATCCTTTTGGAGCTCCAAAAGCTCTGCAAAATCTGTATTGATGGCAGACAGCTCAGAAAATAAACTTTGCTTATGCATCTATGAGTTGTAGCCTGCAGCTAACCTAATTTTTCTAATTAATTTCTTTCCCATAAGGACTACAGACACTAGCAGGTGGTTCTCCACCTCCTTCCAGCTGCAAGATAATGCATACCAGGAGATCTATGTGAGCTATGCTGCTATTCTCGACACTACAGAAGGACTGAACACCAGGGAGATCAGTGCTATCCTAAGCCTGTAATGAGTGGGGTCTTTCTTGTTGTGGTCACAGGAGAAAGGTGTATCTGTCAGTGCCTGTAACCTGTTGCCTCTCTGGTTTCTCCTAAATGGAGCTTTTTAAAAGTACAGTAGTTACCGTCATTGCATGTAAGGACTGTGGGGCATGAAAACCTTCACGAAAAAAAGATTTTTATCCTTTGTATTTTCAGTAGCCCTGTCTCTCATTAAGAAAAAAACCAAACCACAACAACAAACCTAGGTACGACGTTGTTTTGCACCACGCAGATGAACCAGTGTAACATACCACTTGCCAGTTCCTCTGCAGAATGCTGCTTTGGGAGTCTTGAAGCTGGATAGAATGAGTCAACTATTATTATGGCCAGAGATAATTATTTCCTTGGATCACATGGGCACTGCTCTCTTAAATGCAAATCCCCTGAAACATTTCTCATGGTTGGAGGGTTTGGACAAAATCCACTAATTCTTTCCTCTTTATGATTGAGAATTAGACTTCAAGTGGGCATGAATATTCATCGGTAACACAGGACACCTTCTGAACATTCTTTTAATTTGTCAAGCAGCATAGGGATATAACTGGAGACAGTAGGTGGCAAAAAGTTGATAGCAATGGGTAGCTTCATGGGGTTTCTGGGTTTTTTTGAACTTTTATGACCAGTGAGAAACACCTCTGATGTAGAAGGATATGCATACAAGACACCGTTTCATAGACTTTTGTCTTTTTACAAAAGCAAAAAGCCAGAATATATCTTGAGCATGTGAAGAAATTGGATGTCCCCATTACTGAATACCGTTCCTATTTATACCCTGTTGGATATTTGCTTAACAAGTCAGAGCTGGCAGGTTGAAAAGCTACTGTAATGTAGCTAGTGCATGTTCAGAAAGTAACGTCAGGGATGTAAAATAAGGCTATCAAAGTATTCATTTAAAGGACTTCCAGAATAAAATGAATTTCATTCTGTGTAACAATGTTTGAAGGTTGTACTATGAATTTGTATTGGATCTAAGGGCGCAGGAAAAAATACACACCCTTTAGATTTCTAAGAAGGTTTTTCTAATTTAGGTCCAGGATTTCAGTCAGAAATAAGAATTCTCACCCCTTCAGTCTGTCCTATTCCATCTGTATCTGGGATTTTATTTAAGTCTGTTTTAAAACAGAACCTCTCTCTACAGTTTTGATGCAGATTAATTTTCCCATAGAACCTTTGCAAACCACTTCCTCTTATGCCTAGTGCTGAGATCTAAGGGCCCTGTTTCCCCTACAAAGTCAAATTACAGGCATCTGAAACAAATGGAGAGACTACAGAAGATCATTCTTTTTTGGATACAACTTTCTCAGTTTATTTTCCATAAATGAGCTGTTGAATAAATTAAGAGGCTGTCCCTGACTTCTCAGAAGAAAAAAAAAAATATAGCAGTGAGAAAAGAGTATATGATCATATCATAATAAAATGGGTAAGAGCTACCAAAGGCAATTGTTTGATAAAATAAAACCGGTGTGGAAAGCTCAAGACAGATGAAAAACATATATCACACTAAAGTGATCTCCGTATGCAAAGTGTTGTAAGAAAAATAGACCCCAGTCATTCAATTACTGCAATCTTTTTTTATTATTATTTGGCTTTGCTTAATAAAAAAGTTCATTATATTTCTAAATTGCATGATAAGCAGCCTCATTACGGTATGTCTATTTGACCTACAATGAAATATACCTTTTGGCACCCAACTTGGGCATCAGAAGTTGTTGGTCACAAGCCATAGTCTGAATGAGCTTTATTCTGAAAGCAAAGGACAGCTCTTGCTCATTTCTATCACACATCGGGTATATTCCTTTACAGGTAATCAAGGCAATTTGGAACATACACGATAAGAATATTTTTCATCGTCAGTGCATGCTATTCATGTGCTTCTAAGGTAAGAAAATTATGACAATATACTGGAGAAATATTGCAGAATCATCTCAAGATTAATTTCTAAAGCGGTGGACCTTTCTACAGTAGCTATGACCTACGGGTAAAACGATATCTACTGTTTTTTCAAGACTAGCATTTCTAGACATTTGCTATTGGCTTTCTATTGTTCCAAAGCAGGTGGAGAATGCAAAACTGAAGAAAAAGAGAAAGAAAAACTGTACATGGTGAACAGCAGTTCTGCTATAATCATGTGAAGTCATAAAACCTCCTTGAGAAATTTGAAATGCTTGTATTATACACCTTTTCTTGCTAATAGGATTTAGGTATGGCTGGAGATTATATTTTAGTTTAGAATTACCTCTGGTTCCATCCAGCTTGGAAATTCCTGTGTTCTGTGTTCCTATGCTTAACATTGCTTTAAGAGATTAGGAGGACTTCAGTGGGTCAAGGAGAAAACAACAAAGGGAACCTTGGGACACATAAAATGTTAAGGAAATTACTGGAGGAGGCAGAGGTATGCAGTTACAGGTTTTGCTAGGTTCGTAATTTCACATTCATATTTTATTACTTAAAAAATATAACTTTGCTGTACACTGCACAAGGAAGGCACAATATTAAATTATTAGTTCTGGCCCATTTTGTCTTTAAAGGACCGGATTGCTGTTTCTGAAATTTTTTTGGGTATCAACATACCCAACTGTTTTTCCTTCAGTCTTTCAGCAACCTCCAGTAACAGAAATGACATTAAAATCTCATCAACATTGTTTTAATATATTTTCCTATTTTTACTGGATCTTTTTCATCAAAATGGAGAGACTGTCAGAACAATGGATGTCTGCTGCATTTTCTGTTCCTGCTAGAATCAGTCGTATAACAGTATGTTATCTCATGACTATATAATCACTGATATTCCCTCGCTCCTGCAGCACGTTATTATGACAAGAACAGAAAAATAGCGTCAACAACATTCTATTTCCTTGGCACACTGAAAAATACTGAACGGAAATGGAACAAAATGAATACTAAGGCTCAACTCTCCTATCACTGAGTTCCCATCATCCTCTAGTGACTATATAGACTTATCTCCTCCCATATGTTCTACCTGCTATAGCTATCTGGATAACCATTTTTCCAAAGCAGAAAAAAAACTTAGTATTTGTATGTTGCACAGCCTGTAGGCTGCACTTATTTATTTCCAGGTCTTTCTATCATATTCCTTCACAGGAACAACACATTTCAAGAAGATCAAGATAAGGCAAGAAAGAATTACCAAAATACTCCAAAGTAACAGTTTTGAACATATAAAGACTACTTCCTGAATGTTCACTTTCATTATTAGGTCTCTTTCACACTCATCAGAAAATTAGGTTTTAAGAAATCAATATGTTTTAAAGCTTGTTTATATTACGGAAGGAACACTTCGGGGGGGGAGGGTGAAGGTGTGTCCTTAGTCTTCAAAAAGAGCAAATTTGTGCCTTGCTCACATCAGAATATACCCACCATCAAGTATTCCATTCAAAGATCATTATAGCTAATATAATTAAAAAGCTGTCATTTAAAGAATGATCTCTCATATGCACATGCAAGACTTACTTAAAATTCAATGTCTTCACCATTTAGTTCAAACCTTTACTTTCAAGTAGTTTCATTTTAAACTTACGATATCATTAAAACACAAAACTCTACACATAAAGAAATGAAATCTGGCCCTCCCTGCAGATGTCTTCATACTATTTGTATACAGCCGAGATGTAACCTGGTAGGTGACTTTCATGTTTATTCTGTATACATGTCAGATTTGGTATACTCTATCCCCTTGGTTTGCTTATGCTACCAAGGAGATCTGGGCAAAAGCTGTTATGATTACTCAGAGCCAAAACTCAAATGTCAAGATAAGCTTCTTAAAATATGAATGCTTAACAGACAGCTCCATTTCTGGCTTCTCATTCTTCCAAACCTTCTCTGCCTTTAAAAACGATTTTGATATTTTTGAAAACATAGGGTTAAATTCATTTACTGTAATTGAACACAGAAATAGAATATTGATTTGCACAGACTAATTGGACACTGTCCATCCATTTACATGAATAAATGTCTAACACGCACATAAAATTACAGTAAATATGCTTGAATATTGGGCACTCAATTTCATTCAGCCAGGCTGCTGAAGTGATGGAAACCAAGGCTTTGAATTGTAAATTTAAGTTTCTCCAAAATCTTTTTTGCCTTGCTTTATTACCATTGACAAACCATCGTTGCTTTGTTTATAATGTTCACTGAGTAATACAAAAGCCTGATACATATTATACTTGAGATAGGTGTGTTACATGACAAATGGAGTTCATTTTTCTTCTGTTGTTAATTTAAAGACTAGTAATATATTGCTATTTCAAATAAGCTGCTGTGTTCCCTGAGTCTTTGACCATATATCCTTGGTACAGAGGTTATTTATTATTTCTATTGCACCACTGGTGTACGTAGCTTCTTACAATTACTGATTATATGACAGGAGAAAGATTTCAGTCAATCATGGACAAGGAGAAAATGTTATTTTCCCACCTCTGCTGATAGCTTTATTAGCATCGGGCTAAATTCATTCCTAGGTAACATCATTGATCGTAATGGCACTACAACAGGCATGAATTATGTGCTCACATCCCGTTTATTTATCTGCCCTTTCACAGTTAACAAACACAGCTTATCTCCTATGCCCTGAAGATGGACAGTCCAATTTTTAGGATGCCTCTTCTGAGGAATGGAAGACCTCACTTCATTTTACTTTGTATGGAATTACCTCAGTCAACCTTCTCAAACCTCAGCCACAACATCAATAGGCCAAAAAGCACCTCTTCCGCTCTGCATCCACTGCGTGGATTTTAGTTACTCACATTAGATGAAACAACTTCAAAAGGATGTCCTTACTCCTAGAGTACCCAAGAGCCCACTAGCAGGGCATTTTCCTGCCGTATGGGAAATCTGGATTCAAGGCGCTGCTACAAATCAGGTTGAGTCTCCCACACTGTAGAAGAGTTAATGGTTTACAGTGGCTCCTGAATTTGATGAGGCACAAATGTACATTAGCCTCACCAAATAGTACACTCAGCTGCTTTCTCTGCAAAGCTCTAAGACAAAGCCCTGAAACAACTATCAGATTGACTAACAGATGGAAAAGAAACACTGGTTTGAAAATCCCACAGGGATTATTTGTAAATTATCTCTTTAGAACAGTTGGCAGTTTCAGGAGTTACAAGATACGTGTTTCCCTACTTGAGTCTAAGCTCCAGGAGGTTTTTGTTGCAGCGAAGCATGTGTTTTGGGATCCCACCAGTGCTTCACTGTTCTCCCCAGATCTGAAAGTGACAGCTAGATGCTTTCACAGAAATCCAGAGACTTCACTGAAGAGGAACAGTATTTGTAGATTGGAGTCGTGGCTTTATTTTAACAATTTATTACAAAGGCTCTTAGTTTCCCATCCTCAAATAACAAGCAATCTCCAGAAATGATTAAATAACAAAGATATCTAGGAGACAAGATCTGCTGTTTTCTTTGGTCTAGTCAGAAGAGCAAAGGTCTCTTTGTTTTATTAAGTCTAATACCTGTTAATTTGTAGTGATTTTGGGTTAATTGCTACCTATATTTGGAATTTCTTGCCTACTAAATTTGACTTGTTGATGAACTGCTTACGGCAAGCTTAGAAATCTGGATCTGCGTCAGTGAAAGCAAAAATTGCTGTTCTCAATAGCAGATTTCCGAATGCAGAGCATTACATCTAGTTCAGTTAGGGTTTTCCTTCTAAAGGTATGTTGTCCATCCAGCTCTTTCAGTAAGAGACACCCAGCATTTTTCTTGAATAGCAAAGTACATCAGTATCTTTCTTACTTTATTTGATTAATGTAAATGATTTGCCTGCAGCAATCAGACTGTTTGCCAGGATAGTCATTATACAGTGACAGAGATTAGTGAGGTACTTAATCAAAAACAGCAGTGATTGATACTCCGTCAGTTTTGGTCTTTAATCAGTGAAGCTTTCATCCAATCATCAGCCACTAAAGAGTCTCATTTATCTGATTACTTTTGGAGTATTGGACTTAAAAAAGAAATACATAAAGGTAAGCTATAGCCTTTCTGTGACATTACCCAGATATATGACAGCTTTTTCATCTTTCTGTAGTGGGGAAAAAATAAGCCATATCAACAATTATTTATACAAGATGGTTTGCTCAGATGGTTGGGACAAGAATAGGGAATTTTTCAGTTCAGCTATAGTGCACTAGGAGAATTTAGCCTCAGGTCAACAATGACCAAAACTCATTTTCATTTTATAGCTCTTTGGAGGCCTACTATAAATGAGTTGGTGGTCTCAGTTCAGTTCCCAGAAAGCAGCAAAGTTGCCAATAAATTTGTCACTTTTCATTTCTTCTCATAATGGCTAACCTAGATTATAGGATGGAGAAACCAACTGAAATAACTGAAATTTATTTCAGAAGGGAGATATAATTTAATCTGTGACATAGTGTGAGCATAGTCCAGCTCCTGGACATAACTTCCTCTCAACTTTCTCTGCACATTAGCAACATGTCTAATCACTACAAGATGGAGCATGTGGTTCACAGTGTGTACCATGAAACTACATAAATCCCTCAAGAAAGCAATTCCTCAAGAGCTTCAAGCGTATCCCAGCTTTGATGAATTATGGTATAAACAAAGCCTAGTGGACAGTCAGGTAACGTAGAGTTATTAAGGAGAAAGAACTTAATGCTCAATTTTGATGTACAGAGAGGTGCAAAACCATCTGGTGATAATTGTGCAGTTGAGGTAGATGCCCTAACAGGTAGAAAGGTAAATAAAATGAAAATAATGAAGCCGTGAGATTCCACTTCCTCCCAGTAGTCACATTGGAATGGAATGGAAAGACAAAAACCATCAATTAAATAGCTGCAAGTGTAAAGGTACTAAAAAGACAGGATATAGACTGACCAAACAATGACAGAATTAGGAGAAATATTCTTGTTTTGCATTCTTAAATTGTACATTTTTTAAAAGGTATGTCAATATGTAGAATTAGTACAATGGTATGTGTACTCACGGCATCTCCAAGCAATACTGATACATATGAGCATACGTACTTTTCACAAGCAGAAATACATGGACAGTTCTGAGTCTTTAGCCAGAGTAATTTATTCCTAAAAAACCACCGTCTTTTGCATATGATTGGGGTAATTGCATAATAGTAAATGAATTTACACAAATGGAAAAATCAGAGTATTCTAGAAAGTCTGGACATTCATATTAACTATCAATCGTATCTCACTAAATTAGAAGCACTGGAAGAATTCCTCAAAGCAGCTGCTTCAGCTATATACCCAGGTCCAGCAACAATTTGGCTGAGAGAACATAGTCTCTTAAATACATATCATGCTCTTACTCTTGGCTCTGTCTTAATGTAGATGCATGGGTAAGGAAGCTTTGTGTTTGAAAAAGGGAAAAAGCACGTATATGTGTCCAATAAATCTGGTGGTTTGGAGATGAATATTGATATTCTACAAATTATGGAATTTATTCACACCAGTTATATTTCCACTGCTGGGATAGAAATGGTACTTACGTTCAGAAAGGAAAGCATGACTTTTCTATCACTACAGTCGTTCAAAACAACTAATATAGATTGCTTTGGAAAAAACCCACAGTTTTTATTTTACTTTTAAGTTCACAAAGAATATACTGACTGTACATATTCCTGACATCTGGAATTAAAACCAGGCATGGAGACAAAAGCGACTGTAGTAAATTGCATTGGGACAGTAAACTCACACAGTACTACTATGTTGTGTTGTATTTTAACCAAGGCAATAAAAATGAGTAGTGACTGAACATTATTTTGTCCTATGACTATGAAACAAAGTTGACAAGAACTCATGTCTAGAATCATAGAATGTTTAGAGTTGGAAGCGACCTTAAAGATCATCTAGTTCCAAGTGCCCTGCCATGGGCAGGGACTAGGTTGCTCAAAGCCCCGTCCAACCTGGAAGAATCCCCTCCCTCGCCCCGCTGGCCACGCTTCTTTTGATGCAGCCCAGGATGCAGTTGGCTTTCTGGGCTGCGAGCCCACATTGCTGGCTCATGTTGAGCTTCTCATCCAACAACACCCCTAAGTCCTTCTCCTCCGGGCTGCTCTCATTCTGTGCCCAGCCTGCATTTGTGCTTGGGATTGCCCCAACTCATGTGCAGGATCTTGTACTTGGCCTTACTGAATTTCATGAGGCTCACACAGGCCCACTTCTCAAGCGTGTCAGAGTCCCTCTGGATGGCATCCCTTCCCTCCAGCACGTTGACTGCTCCACACAGCTTGGTGGTGTCAGCAAACTTGCTGAGGCTGCACTCAATCTTAACATCCATGTTGCCAACAAAGATGTTAAACAGCACCAGTGCCAATACCGATCCCTGAGGAACACCACTTGTCTCTGCTTGCCACTTGGACATCAACCCTTTGAGTGAGGCCATCCAGCCAACTCCTTATCATAGACCATATTTGATCTACTTCCCAAACATGAGATTTCTGAATCACTGAATGCCAGAGCAAACCAGGAGAAACTCCAATGAAGTTGGCAGCACAGTTATGCTATAACAAAACTGGAAATCAGAATACATCAGGACTTGATTGTCAGGAGTGAAATGTTAAAGTCAATAGTTAGACTGTTTCATACAAACTATGGACCTATCCCAAATCTTACTCATTCAAATGAAGACAAACTTCCTACTTCGTACTGGTAGGTGACAGAAGACTATAAATCCTTTCTGGTTTTCTGCCTTCCCCAGATATACTGGGGGACTTGAGACAGTTTTGTAGGCAGTACCTAAGGACTTTACAGCTGCCAGCCACCTTTTCCCAGCCAAACCTCTTATTTCCTGTGTTGTCACAGGAACAAGCACAGTATCCAGTAAAGAGTTCTATCTCCTTCAACAGACTCATTTGGCAGCCTACTAATGGTCTGCGCTATTAGTCATCAATGCCTCATTTTCTTGCCAAGGCTCAAATGAGACAAACAAAGTGCCAGAGACTCAAAAAGAAACACACAGAATTCTTAAGCATATAGGAAACTAAAACGCAGGGGGATACACCTCTCTTTCATGTAAAGAAATCTTTTGTATAATCTCAGTCTCAGGATTTCTTTCTCATATTTCGTAACAATATCTACCAGTTGTACAGAACTTTTCATCAGGAGGCCTCAACTTGCTTTACAATGGAGGTCAGTGTCATTACAGCACTGGTCAAAGCCGAGTCTCAGGGGAACATGCCAATTTCAACAGGCTTCTAGTTCAGAATCATTTGATGTTGGAACACTGCATTTGATTTTTTTCCTTTCAAAGAAGCTTTCCTTGCTGTTCCCCAACACAGTCACATTATAAACATTCTATATTTTCCCCTTTCTCCTTGAGATTAGAGGAGTTTGTATCCTTTTGTTAATCACCCTGGGTAAATGAACTCCACAAGGCAATTTACTTTGAATAAGCTGTCCCTAAATTTTAAAGGTCTATCGTTGTCCCTAGCATGTCAAGTTACCCAGCTTCCTCATGCTATTCTGAGTACAGTCTGAAGTATGCAAAAAATCAATGATATTTATGTCAACATTGAATTTTCAAACTCCTAGATCACAGAAACTTTTCCTTATGTGTTATTTACATTGCAAAAGCATCCCAAAGATCACAATGTAACAGCCCATGATTCAATATACAAATGATTTAGCTAAGGAGTTTTCTCCTTTGTTTATCTCATGCGTTTATCATCATTATTTCTTATACTATTCTTAAAGATTGCTTATCATATTGTTGCTACATATGGATGTAAAGAAGACAAGAATCATAAAGAGACATGTTCTCCAGTACTCCAATATATGACACTCAACACTTGAAGAAAACTAAAATTTGAACAAGCTGCTCGAGCCAGTAAAAGAACACGCAGTTGTCATCAGGAGATGTTGTAATGTGCATGGTTAAAAATAGTGTTAGCAAATTATCCCCTCAGCCATCCAAATACGCATTTATTGTTATTGGCACAAAAATTAGGGTTACTTGCTTGATGACTCTCATTTACATTTAAGTAGTTTCAGCAGAATGATTCTGAAAAAGATTCATAACATACAAACAACTGGTTACTAAGGTATAGACTGGATGAATCATCTGCATTGGGGCCTGCTCTCTGTTGAGCTGCTACAGTTTTATAAATAGTAGCAATAACCCTAACGAAATAAATCCAGTTCAGCAAACAACGTAACTGTATGCTCAAATACCTTCTTACTGAGAAACTATACAATTAGTACTGAGTCCTTAAAGTTTGCATTAAAACTGATGGTAAAACTTCCATTGGTTTCCAAAATTATATTAGTTTTGGCTGCTTTTGAAAATCCCCTTCTACGTGCGCCTGAACATGGTTTTATTAGAGACTTAAGCGTGTGCTGAAGTATCTTTCTAAATAACAAGATTATATGACAGGATTACATAGAACAACAGGACATTGAATCCTGTGGGTTCCTGACATTCCTACATTTATATTAATTGAGGACAATGATAGCATCACAGCTAAATAAATCCTATCAGCTTGCTCCTAAGTTGAGACGCTGACTCCAGCTTGTCTTGCTATAGATGGAATGTTCTTAATTTTGAAAAGAGGGAACAAAAGACAGCCAGAGTTTCTGATGTCACAAAATGGCATGGGAAATCAACATTTGTTTGCTTTCAAATGGCACCACACGCCCATAGAAAACACGTTAAACCTCTTTGCAAATGGCCACACACTATGTATATCTGCTGCGGTGGTATTTCCTTCTTCAGCCGAGGGTGACATAAATAACTGCTTTGCTAACCCTAAAGAATGACATGGTTACAAACTTCAGATAAGAGTATCACTGGACGGAGAAACTCGGTGATTCTAGCACTCGATGAACAAATGAGATAGTACTGGATCTCATTAGCGCTCTCTGTGATACAGTGGGAGAAATTGAACCTGGCATGAAGATTAGAGATTTCACTGAGTTTTTGGAATTCTACTGAATGAAATTAGGTTTGCACTAACTATGAAATTTGCAGGTATTTGCTCAAAAATTAGAATGAAATGGGGATTTTTTTAAAAAGGAGAAATTATGTCAGCAAATTCATTTAATGACCTGCATTTTGAAAGGCATTTCAAAGGAAATAAAGGCATATTAATCCATGCTTTCTGAGGTTTATTATTCATTACATTCTGTTGAATTGTTAACTAACAGCTAAATAAAATGTACAGGCTTTATACAATATGCAATTCTGCAAAAGAAGCTAACTTAGATCAACACCTCCTCCCTATCGCCTCTTTATTCAGACTCTTTACTCAGAAGCTATCTTTCAGTCTTCATACCTTATTTTAAAAAGACTAGTCCCAGACTATTTTACTAGATATTAAATGTGTAGATCTCAAAGGCAGAGTGAATTTTCTGGAATTCCTGAGAAGACGATAGATTCTAATCAAATGGCACATCCCTCAGGATATGATCACAAGTATTCTTTTAAGGGGAAGAGATAAAATATAATATCTGCTAAGCTTCCTGTGACTGGTTTTCTAAGTATCATGGGTCTGATAGAAAAGAAATGAAAAAATACTAAATTAACACACACAATCTATGAGTTCAAATGCCAGCAACTCGTGGCCATCATGGACAATGTAAATTCTGCTCTCCTAAGAGGGGTTATTGTGCTTAATACCCTAATGGGTTCCCAGTAAAAGAAAGGGGAAAGACTTTTGTACAGTTCCATATGAATATACAGTATGTTAGTAATCCAGTACATGATTGTTTTCCCATTCACAAATATATTATTTTTTTTCATTTGATGTTGCTCAATCTTGAAAATACCAATACAAGTCTTCCAGAAATATCTCCTGAATCTCAGTGGCAATTTTCAGTGCTAACAATGGATTTTCACTGCGGCCTAAAGTAAAAAAAAAAAAAAAAAA
>VZTS01017060.1:81473-102292 GCA_013400795.1 Pluvianellus socialis | reverse complement strand
AAAAAAAAAAAAAAAAAAAAAAAAAAAAAAAAAAGCACAAACTACAATCTCTGGGCATCACAAAATATTCCTGTGTGTTACTACCACTAGAGAGTATGAACTTAATTGGGGAAATAATATAAGTTGCTGTACAGCTGGAACTTCAGTTTTATGGATTGTTCCTCTAGATGCATTTTAAATGCTATGGAGATTTTATTTCAGTCTAAAACTTACTATGGAAAACATCTCAAGATAACATATTGGGAACTTTAAATATGCACATGAAAGAATGATCCTTTATGGGTTCACAGTTATTGTCATATGTATTTTTTTAATTTAGTCTTCATAAATAGATACACACTAGAATTCAAAATGTGGCCGTTATACAAAGAAGAAGTTTCAGCTTTATTTCCAAGGAAGTGAGCTCAGGGAAGAAGAATGCTCATGCAGAGTAAGAGATGAAGGCTGTTCACTGTGGAGACCAAGAGCATGTATATACCGGCTGTACAGGCCAGTTACATCTCATACCTACTGGACCTTAGATAGACGGACCACCAGGCTTAAAACACATTTCTTAAAAAAACTTACTCTAAACTTGTGCTGCTAATAAAAAATCCAGTCACTTTAGAGGGAAAAATGATACAGCACCAAATAAGCACAGCAGCTTTTTAGAAAAATACTTTCAAATATGTACAAAAGAGTAACAAGATGTTATTTTCATAGCTAGCTTCAAAACTGGCAGCCATATGTTTGGCTGAACGTGCAGTGAGGTACACACTTCCTTAGAACTAAAGAAAAAGCTCTAAAAGTGTGTGATATAAGTTAGGTAGGATCTTCCCTGTGCAGGAACTTAAGATGCCACACATATCTCTGGAGGATCCGCCTGTAAGATCAAAACATGCTTGAGCTTGGACACCTTGAATGCAGAGTGCATATCGCTAAAAATTCTATGTTCAGATATTATTTAGGAAAGATCAGTGCCGAACTACTGTAATTTTTGTATGTTCCTACCTTGTGGCAGTCCAAAACTGTGATGAAACAAAAGCTACTTTAGCCTCTCCAGGTTGCTACTTCCGTACTGCACTGTAACTACTTAACATATTTGGCAGAAGGGCACGCAGAAGGACATGGAAAGCACAAAGCTCAAATTAAGGTTCCCCCTCTCTACACAACTGTTTGTGAATTTAAAACTGGAACACACAGTTTTGTATACCAAAAAAGTCTGCCTATTAATGCTAATCTCAATCAGAACTGCTACGCATCTCATGAATGGAAAAGCATGCTCTTCTGCTAACAACCTGCCTGCAGCTTTTGCTAATTCTGAATCCTTTCCTCATGGTTAGTCATTTGTGCTGTTACTGTAGAAGAGTTAAGACATGATACCTCTTCTACTAAAGCCACTGAATGCTCATAGGATCATAGGATAATTTAGGTTGGAAAAGACTTCATTTAGTTCAATCTTTTTCTCCTAGCTGAGCCAGCTATGAGGTCGGAACAGATTGTTCAGGGCTTTATCCCATCTTTGGTGCTTGACTTTAATAAACCAGGCTCAAAAATCAAAGATAAATGGGGAGATGGAAAACATTCTCAAAAGAAATACTGAGTTTGTAGCAATCTCCAAGCAGAGAACTCTGGATTTAACTAGATTATGACTGTCAACAGCTTTGTGAGTGCAACATCTATAGATGTGATCAGATCACGTTTCTTGAATAGGCTGGGTATTAAAGATAAGAAATAGAGGAAAATACCCATGTGTTGAGTGAGTTAGGCTTAGCTATGAGACCTGTGAAACAACTAGATAAAATCTTTGTTCATTTAACAGCCTGAGAAGGACACTCTAAGCTGTCTCTATTATTCAATTGAACAGAGACTTCCTAGCTGAGATTTTGAGAAGTGATTGTAAGAGCAAGAGAATTTGAAATATGTGACTGGATCAATTAAAAGCAGAAGCCAGATACGTGTATATACAGCCACACTGACAGAATTTTGATCAGCTAGTGACAACCGCCTTCTACACCAAAATTAGGAGGCAGTTAGGCAAAATAAGTAATGACCTATCATCACAAGAGACAGACTATGGCACGCCCAGTGGTGGAAGCATGCCTTTTCTCTGGAATTCTCACTTTCATATCACAGCTGATGTCTAGAAAGAAATGTGCTAGGGAGATGCAACCGAAGACTACTCTTGCAGATGAATAGTTCTGGGGTTAAAAAAAATGGACATTGAGTTCTTAAAGAAATCAGATAAAAGTTTGGAGGAGACAATGGCTAAATTGAGAGGTAGTAATAATGAATAATGGAGAGGTAGTAATCAAAGAATAAAAGCGCTATGGAATTTCAGGATACTTCTCAAATTAAAGGTCCTTAAAGACCAGCACAACTGGTATGAGTTGTTTAAATTCCAAGCGATGCAAAGAGTCCAAACGTCCCATAACATTTATTTCATACACACCGCAGAAGAAGAATAATCTCCACACTGACACGATTAACTAAAAATCTCAAAAAGTTGAATGACAAACTGCTACAAATAAGAATATTTTGACCGTCTGAACACAACGCAAAACTTCCAGGGTCAAATTTTCATATTTATCAGCAGTCTATGATGAGAACAGATTGAATGTTAACCTAAATCTCCTTTATATTACCAGCCCCCTGTAAAAGGGAGTTAGTGTAAATGAGAATCGTATACTTTAAATCAAAGGAACAACGGACTAAGCAAAATAACTTCAGCCACATATCAGTGAAATGTATCTGAGGACACTAATTGGAGACTCCACTTTGAAAATTAGCACTCAGTTACAGAAAAGTCAGGACTGTAGGAAAAGCACTGCAAGTGTCACAAAGCAATTTCCCCACAAAAGTCAATTTTACAATTGTGTGGGAAATAATTAAATTAAACAAAGCAGGAAAATGGGGAGAGAAACCGAGTGAGAGCCCTAGGCTTACATAATAAGCCCTAGGCTCCTATATTCCACAACCAACAATAAATATACTAATATTAGAAAAGGGTCAACATTTATGAATGACCATTTGCAAAGACTAACAGAGCTTATGAAAGAGGCTATGGGGAAAAATAAAATACTTAACAGCAAAAAGTCTGAAAGGACAACAGAATGAAGATGATGACATAGTCATGATAGGAAAGGCTAAGGTAGAAATTAAAGGATAATTACAGACTGTTTAGAAAGCTACTAGGCTATTTTCCTGGCATATGAAGAATGAGATGTCAGTAAAGGAGAAAACTGACTCTTAAGAGACAGTCTGAGCAATTTATTGAGAGTACAGGATGATTCTGCTAAAATAATTACTTAATCATTTTTATCTACGCTTGCAAAAAATGATTTGTTGAAAACTGCCAAACAGATAGCTCTCCTAAAGAAACAAAACTGAATTATAAAGGAGATTATCAAGAAAGACAGATCCCAATACTCACATTTGGCTGTAATACATACAGCAAAAAGCTTCACGTGCCAAGCAGAGGTGTACTTTGTCCTTTGCTGCTGGGAACTGATTATAGCCCCCTCCATGTAAAATAGCACAGCATCCGAGCAACAATATTTGTAACAGCCTCCAGGAAAAGTTAAGAAGTCATAATGACAACACAGTGTGTGAGTGCAGTCCGTTCTATTTGTATCTCTTCCCCCTTTGTACTTTCTTGACAGATAAAATTAATGCAATTGATTCCACATCATTCCTTGTCATCTCATTTGCTATTTCTGCATGCCAGTGGAATTCCCAACTGGCCAGAACAAAATTCAGGCAGCTTCATCAGATGCTAGTTACCAGTTTGTGAAATTATGAAAATTGTGTCTCTGAGTCCTAATTCTAAAAGAAGTTGAAGGGGCAGGAGATATTGATTTTCAAGTGATATTAATCTTCCTCCTTTGAGCAAGAGAAAGCACCAATGTGGAGAAATAAAAATACACCTTTGCTGACAGCATACTGGTTGTATCCCCATTTCCAGAGCCATCCATCCAAGACAATGCAAATTTCCAGGGTTGATGGCATTCCAGATGTTACAAAATAATCACATCCAAATCACAAAGTATCTTCTGATTTTGGTGTTTGTCATATAGTTAAGTAAGTTATAGAGGTTGAAATGCTGAGATAATTTTCAACTCGTTTTTACTTAATTCTATTCATGGCAGTACTTATTTACCTTAAGGGTAAGGATAAGTTCATCTACTATTGTAAAATTGTAAGGCACTTCTGAAGAGAGAACTCAATATCCAGCATGAATGCTGAGTTCTGTTGTTCTTGTTATATTTGAATCTTATGGGAAAAAAAATTACTGCAGAGGATTTTTTTTTTAATCTTTTAAATGTGAGTAGTGTTAAATTACAAATTGCGTCTGTTAATTACCTAAGGTATGTATATTCAAGGAAGGTATATTCAAGGACGATACATCAGTCCTGCTACAGTTCTTACACCTGACCTACACTCTTCCTTATGCCACTGGCATACAAGCCACGCCCCCTAAATATTTAATTAAAAGTACAGCCATTCTATCATATTGATCTCTTTCCTGCTGGTTTAAATGATTCTAGTCTTAGATAAGCTGTAACCCCGGAATAATACATGATCATAGCTTTAGATGAGGTGCTGTGCAATGTATCTTAACCCCTTACAGAAATGAAGATCTGAACCAGTCTGTAAATCTGCCATGCCTTTGGGCTATAAGGAAGAACTGAAAAGGACAGAAGAGCAATATAAACAAATCTCAATTATTTAGCACTTACTGCAATGCTTTTTAGCTATAAATAGGAATAATACATGACAACTTTGGCAAGAAGTGGATTATCAGCCATCTCAGTAATACCCAAGAGGCAACACAATCTCTGACCATCATTTATTAAAAATGAGGGTGGCTAAGGGAAATTTCATCCATAACAAGGTTAGCAGAGTTTTTGCTCCTTCAGCAAAAGGAAGTTCCCTATTGATTTTTCAAGTGGCCTGACTACTTACAGATCACACAGGTCTAGCTCACAGTGATAAGGTCTGGGACAGAAGTGGACCAGATGCTATTCCCACACCAAGCTCATTAACCACAAGGAGCATATTAAAACATTGACTTCAGTGGAATTACATCAGTGTAAATTAGAAGTGCAACAGCTCAAACAAGTCAGGCCACCAGATGGCAGATCATAAATAGTTTAAAGCCTATTTTGGGGTCTGGTTATTATTTCACTTTCCGAAGTTTTGAGAATATCAAAAGGTAGGTCTTCATGTAAAACAACATCACCAGCTTTATAGAAGAATGGACTGTTTTGGACAGAAAACCTTGAGTTTCTGAAATAGATCTAAATGAAAAGAAGCCTCCTGGCTGCAATATTTTCTATGCATAATCTATGAAATACAACTACCTGTAACTGCTGCTTTTTAGCTCACCTTTGGCCATGCTGCAACCATAATCAATATGAGAAGAGACCAAGAAACAAAACCTAATAAAACCCCTTTTTTAAGCCTTCATAGTGAAAAATTAGCCTGAGAAACACATAGTGAAGCTATATGTAATATTTGGTACAGAGTGGATACAATGGAAGTACATCCTCCCTGCCATCTGTCATTAACAGATCCATAGGTAGTTACAATGTGCTAAGGCTCTTACATTTCTTTACCACCTTACTGCTTTATTGTTATTGGGCAAGATCTTTAGCATGTGTAAATTGGAATAGCCTCCTTTAATTTAATGGGGCTATAAGAATAGATGCAGGCCAAGGTTCCAGTTATTATTTGTCAAACAGATTAACAGCTTTCTTTTCTATAGTGTAGTGGGAGAAAAGCCTCAAGTGAAAAAATTCTTTCCCGTGGCAGCTAAGCAAACGAGAGTACCAGGCATAGTCTATCGTCATTACTACTACTGGGTGACCAAATGGACTTTGGAGCTTCTAATCAATCCTCATCTCCCAACACCACGAAAGTTTCTATGACCCTTGAAGGTCCTGAAGTTTATTTTGTGTCAGCAGCAAATCTTTCCTCGTCTATGGGTAAATTACGTTTTACCATTCTTGTTCCTGAAGTTCTAGTAATTACATTTGGATTTTTGATTTTTAACAGCTCAAAGAGGGCTTTAGCATGGCAGAAAAAGGAAAAGTGTGGTAGCACTCATATCTTGCATTTATTTCAATTCATAGGGGCAAGTCATGCCAGAATTTGGGATCTAAGGCTTTCTTTTCAGCACTTTTTAAAAGAAAACAGAGCTGCTGCTCCCTAAAGTCTAAACGACAACCATCTGTTTCAGTGAGTCACTACTCTCCAGGAACTGAAGCAGCAGCAGCAAGACACAGCATGCGCACCCATAAGCAGTGTAGTTACAGGGGCTTATTCTCAGAGCATCCTTTCCTTTGCTGTTAAAAGTATAGGTGTAAGTACTAAAATACTCCTACCTGTGACTTTCACCAACACACTCTTTTACTTTGAATTCAATAGGAGGCTGGAGTTAGTATTTCTATGATCTAGACTTAACGTCTCTCATTGGCATGTGTTTCTTTCCTCTATGCTTCAGTTTTTCCACCTGTAACATAAGGATAATGATTATCTACCTCACCCAGAGCTTTGAAGTGTCAGCAGTCAGCCAAAATTTCAAATTGAAAGACATTAATGCAATTCAAAGACTGCGATGCAACGTAAGAGTATATTCATGAGTTGCCTTGTATTGGTGGCTGCAGGCCTAAATCTGTTCATCTCAAAAATCAAGAACATCTTTTTTGAGCCCTACAAAACATAGGTGGTCATGCTAGTGAAAACGAGGCAGGAAGATTAGAAACAAAACCATTACTATTTCATAAGCTCTTCTGAGTTTTAGTGCAAAGTCTTCATTGCCTTTCAAAGCAAGAGAGGACTAGCTTTATACAAAATAGATATGAAAGAAGTTGCTAGAATTAGTGTTGAATAGTCAGATCCCTCTCTCAGTTGTAACTGTGTATTGAAACTGACAAAGCTTTACCATGAATTAGTAAAATAGAGGGGTTTTTCTTGAGAGATAACTGTGGTTATTTTTTATTTCTACAGGGTTTTTTTCTTGAATTTCCAATTTATCAGAATGTCCAAAAAGGGAATGGATAATCTGAATCTACTCTAAGAGAGATGGGGGTGTTCTGTGTGTTTGGAAACACAATATACTGTGCTCACACATACAGTAATCTTATTTATTTAGGTGTCAAAGTAAGAGGATTTTCATAAGCTTTCACCAGAGCTGACGTTCCAGGCTGCACTTTGGAAGTTAGATTTCATGCAAAATGCTTATAATGGTGTATAAGAACAGTGGTGATGGTTTTGTTCAAAAGCTCAAAATAAAAAGATTATTGAGCAACGTTTCATTGATGCAGAATTTATTTTTTCCAGAAAGCTTCTAAAATTTCTCTTTTATAGCTGAATCATAGCCAATATTACATAGCCAATACTCTGTAGACTAATTTTTTCTTGTGAGTGGCTGAGTTCATATAGATATACAATATATGTCATATGTACCATTTACAGATTTGCCCTTGTGATGATGTATTTCAAACCTAGCAATTAGAGTCCAGGAGAAGCATGTAATAAATTAATGAAACTTAATGAAAAAGTATATTTTGTATATTTTGGCTATATTCTTCTTTGTGCTTTAATATAACTAATTTACTAGGCTCAGTTGAATGTTAGAATATGTTTTTGACTCATTGACCTATACATTCTACGCAGGTCTGGAGACAAGGCTTTCCAGACTTGCTCTCCTGCTCCACTTGAACACCAGGACTGAAATAGCAGCAGTGGGTTTACAAAATCCTGACATGCCAGGCAATGAAGTAATTCTTTTATTTGCTCCTTGGGGAGATCCAGTGGGATTAAAAGGAAAATAATTGACCGTGTTCTTATTAGGCTGGCAAGCATGAATCTCTGGAACAGGATCAGACATTGGCTGTCAAGGCTTTAGCGAAGTTGTATAATACTGCAAAACTATACAGCTGTCTCCAGGAAGGAGAACGCAATATGAAACTGTTTTCCAAAACAAAAAGCCCACAATTTAAAATCAGGGTCTGATGTAAATCCAACAGGCTTCTCTTGGGTGTTCCATGATGGATAAAATTGGCCCTGTTGCATTAACAGTGGATTGCTCATTTTAAAGCAACGATCATAATTTGGAGTGAAAAACACATGGTCCATAGTTGGTTAATTCTAAAATAGTTAATCCTGTGCCATTCATGTTAAAATTAAAATCTTGATTTGGCTAATGTTTTCAGTTATGTCATTAATTATCACCCATTTCAGAATGGAAAATAGTGTTCAAAAAAGCAATCTAGCATCCTATAAATCTAAGCTGAACTTATTATTGCACAGGATTTCAGTCATATCCAGTTCTATTCTCATGCCTAGTCAAATACAAAGGAACAAACAGCTTCCATGCCCTCAATAGTGTTTTGAAATCCACAAAAACATAGAAGCAGCTTCTTAGCATAGCGATAAAACGTATTCATTACAGGCCACCTGAAGTATTGCAAAGTTTGCATCTATTGTCATGAAGATAGATTGATATTAGATTGGATTCATTACAATTTTACACCATATTGTCCCTGCTTTCAAACTAAGCAAAGAGCATTTCCAGAACTACAGAATAATTCATTTGTGTCCTTTCAGAATACAACCTTCTGCTGGAAGGCCCTTCTAAATGATAAACTGCACATTCAAGAAACGTAGTTCATAAACAACATTTCCAAAACTGTTCTCTGTTGTATCCCTAACCTGTATGTGTCGATGAATTGATGAGACTTTTGATTTTAGTAACTATTTTACTTCTGGATGTACATATCTGTTATGCAAATACTTTCAGTAACAGTGCACAGATACCTAGTACATTCAGCTGCAATGAACTAATCAAGTACGTTTGCCTTCCCAGATTTGGTTGCACCCACAGTCATGGGGAATGTACATACAGCTTAGAATCATACTTTTCTGCACGTATTTGCCACAGTTCAAAAAATTGAGCCAAAATTGTGCAACTTAGCATAACCTAAAAACGTGGCCAACCGTAACTATAGCCACACTTTAAAACTGCACAAACACTTCTGAATTCCAATTACTGCAATCGACATTTGTGAAGCTGCACGCTGCACATGAAGCTAGAGGAGTGATGAGCGTTATCCATCTGATTAGCTATGCTCTTTCAAGTTTCAGATTTCCTGAATACGCATGTACCCCAAGATGAATTATCAAAATCTAATTAAAAATTTATAAATCCCCCACTATTTAAGATTCTCTACAGAGTAACAAATGGTGATAAAATAGAGGTTCATCAACGTTTCCACTAGGAATTATATTGTTCAAATGTCTAAAAGTAATTAAACCCATAAAGAGTGCTTTAGTTATTTATTTGCATTTTTACTAGACTCTAATACAAGAACACCATTCAACACCCTAGGTACCCTCGGCAGTATTTTGAACAAAGTAATAAAAAATAATAATACCTAGCTCTATACAGTGTTTTCACTAGTAGATCTTATAGTACTTTAGAAAGAAACTAAGTCTCTTTACAGTCTTTAGTTGCAGCAAGTGAAAATCATGTCTATACATGTCGATCCATATTTTGCATGTAACAGTGGTGCACTAGCCACATATGTTACGATTATCTCATCATAAGCTCAATTTAAAAATATGCCTACTCTAGTTTATTACATTCCTTAGAATCTTTTTCCTGAAGTCTGGAAGAAATGGTGAAAATGTTTGAGTGTTTCAGGACTGTCAAGTGTAACACATGATGCATTCATATTCCTGGAGGCTTATGAAAGTCAGTTAACATTCAGATGCCCATTCCCAGACTGGCATTCCTTGGTACCAGGTAGGAAAACAACGTGAGCCTCTCTTGCCTACAGTACAGAAATAATAATTAAACCTCTTTAATGGATGCACTGTTGCAAAATTTCAACACCTTTATAGTTCATAACTCTAATTTCTCTACTATGAGACCCCATGGGTGAGATTTACGCATTTAGCAAGAACTGCGATCACAACATAGTAACATTTTTTGAAACGTGACCAAATTAGCTTTATGCAAGAGAAAGCAAATGCTTCAAAAAGGACAAGATATTCAGTAGTTGTAAAGTAGTATTTCAGTTTTAAAGAGAAATAGCAAATGCACTTTGGGTCCTTGACTATTTTTACTTATCTGTATATTCACCTCGTCTAATTCAAATATATACACAGTTCTCCATCCGTTGAGAACTATGGGATGTTGAAAACAGTGCTTTAAGGATGATTGAATGATCTAATTCATATCTCACCTAAAGACCATCATAATTACTCAGGAAACTCTAACCAAGTTTCTTCAACCACATGTTAGGCTTCCTCTCATTTAGGAGAAGATACGTTAATCATGAAATTTCCCTCGTCTCAGATTAGGCTGAGCATCGCAGTGTATCAACCATGTTGTATCAGTTAGTCTGATATGCACCTGTACTTTCCTTCACAACAACAATTTTGATCATAAAAGAGCCCTTCATTCAATCAACAAATTATTAATTAGTAGAAAGCAAATATCTCTTATAAGTAGTGAAAAATGCTAGACACACCCAGCTTTCCTCTTATGCTTACCAACACCAACATACTGGGATAACCTCTTCCTACAGAAACTTCCACAGGCTGTCTTCCATGAAGAGTACCCTGCAAGTGATGCCCATGACACACCCCGACATTGACAACTATTTATCTTCTTCAGAAGATTAATTATTTTACATCCTTATAATCTCTTGCTTCCTGGCCAAAGGCCTCAAAAACCACACGCATACATGACTGCCTTACCTGGCAAGCCATTTTTACCTTCCAGGTGTTTTTCTTCATCAATCCAATGTCAAATTTAAAGTAGTGACATTCCATCCATTAATTTCTGTCACACACCCTGGGCCAATACTCATACCATGGTTGTTGTCAAGCATCTCATGCTCCCTGCTTCCTTACCTCTGACATCTTCCAGTTCTCTCCCATGTTCCCTTCCCTCCTCTTCTACAACATCTGCCCGTTCTCTTGTCCCCAGAGACACCCCACCAATCAATCCTGAAATGCCTTACAACCCACTCATACTCCTACCCTCTCCTTTTTACAACAGCAAAGACGGAATTTTTCTGTATTTTCCCTCTTTCACAATACCTCCCTGTCAATCCCTTTTCACCTGCCTCCTCTTTTCCATTACCTTTTGGTGCTCAGTGTCCCAAAACACAGCAAAAGACCTACTGTGTACCAGATGACTCCAGGTACTTTGCACACATAGTGCACCTGAAGAGGTAGTGCAGGCTCTTCGGTTCGCTGGGAGGTTGTCACTCCCATGAGGGGACTGTTGTGTTAGGGTGAATGTACACCTTGGCTGCTTGACGACCACCCAACCAGCATGAACGGATGTGGTGGTCAGTCAGACATTTGGTTGTGGCATGTCTGTCAGTCTGAGGTCTGTCAGTCCTCAGGCTGCCTCCTAACTGTTGGTGTGCCAAAGACATTGTCCTGCAAAGCACGTGGTGCGCAAGTCTGTCACAGAGTCTCTCCCAATAACTAGGTGACATATCAATATTTCTAGATTTTTACACAGCCTTATCTGTGGTGTTCATAACATTATTACATTTCAGCTCCCCTTCTGTCACACTCGTATGTGACGTTTTATTTTAAAATATGTACGTGCCCTCACTTTGCTTGAGAATTCTAAATAGGATCTTTGCAAAGCTACAGAACATATGTTTGCTTCTACTAATTGATATAAATTGTTTTTCTTTTTAGAGAGCTCTGTTCAAAATAACTCCAAATAATTGGATTTAAAACAGAAAATAAACTGTTTCAAGGTGGATTGGATGACAACAGTGTGCTGATCGATTGGCCCATTGCAAAGGTAAGATCCAGATAAACTTGTGTCTAGCAAAGGCAGCTGTTGCTCCATCAAGATATGACCATAAAAGCATGATGCTCAGTTTCCCTGCCTGCACAAATGGTAAAAATATATGCCTACCTCTTCCGAACATTTGTCATCAGGTTCTAGCATTTTTGTATAGGTGATGAAAATTACACATTAGCCCACATTCACATGGTTAAAAAACCAGTGTATGTCAACATAAGAGTAAGATTATGCTATGAAGAAACGTTAACACAAAAATATGGATGAAAATTGACTTGCACAAACAAATCTGCTAATATAAATAAAATGTGCTTTACAGAAAGTTAAACAAAACTGCATGGCTGGAAAGCATGATTGCTGGTACAAAGGGCCACCGATGCAGCAATACTGAAGGAATATATGTCTAGAAGTAGTGAGCAAAATCTCGGTTCCCAGCATTATCAATCACCTGAATGGCCAAAAGGGCCCATGGACTTGCCTTTTTGTTGCCATACAGAACAAAACTTCAGGAAAGTGTAAAGATATATAAGTCATCGAAGATTTCCAACCAAGCCCCCCCCAAATAAATCAAAGTATTTCTCCACAACAAACATTCTTAAAAACAGGACCCTGCAGTACCTCAGCGGAGCCAACCAAACCTTGAGAAGAACCCACTGCTTTATATGATGATCACAGTCACTAAGCCTGAGAGACAGCCAGTCACACAGCAGGAGCTACAGCGAACTTTAAAGATGTATTAACACAAATGAGTTATGCAGCCTGGGTTCCAGAAGAAATGATTACAGCAGGAGCAGTAACGCAACACAGGAGATAAATGGAACCATAAACTCAAACATGTTAACACATTTGTAGGTTTGATACTGCTAAAAGGCCACGATAATCGGAGATTAGACTTTAAAAAGGAAAAAAGGTGAAAAATATCTATGAACAGTGCCACAGACACCTGGAGGAGAGCTCAACGTGCTAGAATCTGCTGTGCAACAAAGCCAGTTTAAGCTCCCTTGTAAATCAGTAGGATTTACCTTGACTAGAAGAGGAAGAGGATCATACCCTAAAATAAAAAGCACACAGTAGTAACTAGGGCCTGCATCACATAAGATTACTTACCAAGTCTCCAAGCTTTCAGAGAGCTGGTAATTTAAAGGAAATTTTAATTAAAAAAACCCCAAACCAAACCAGAAAAGAGATATCAAACCCAAAACAATACACCTAATCGGTTTTCTCCATTTCCCTCATGATGTCTTCTTTCTCCTTACTTCAGGTGATTCATATAGCCTGAATTAAGGATTTAAGATTTGGTTTTGTAACCAAAATTCACTATCACCCCAAACCCAAGGATTAGGGTAGGAGTAGGAAACATCTGTACAGAATCCTTTTCCCCACCTGCTACTCCCACAACCACAAAGGAAACCTACAGAAAAAGTCAAAAAAATTACATTGCATGTGCAAATTTTCACTTACAAGGTGCTACTTCCATTTTTTTCCACAGTTAGTACTTTTAAAATACCTACTGAAATCTACTTTATTTCTTCAGCTAATGAGTATTTAAACTGTCACCATTCATACCAGCAAAGTAATGGAAATAACTTTTTCACCTACAAATCTCATCCCCGCCAAAGATAAGGATTACTGATATAAGTAGGATTGTCTACAAATGCAATGGAAGAGAAATACTTATGAAAGTGGTAAAGGCAGCAATCTGATAAACCATCAAAAGATTTCAGTGTATGCACAACACGGGAGCTAAGATTCTCAGACATATGGAAACAGGAGAGAAAAATGTTTTCCTGGGGATATCGCCTCCAATCATCGCATGGAAATGAACATAGAAAACACACTTTTCTATGGATGATTTTGCTTTGGAGTAGGAAGAGGGTTTTAAGGTAACTGGCATAATGAGGAAAAAAAATAGATTACATATTTTTCAGTAAATGCATTTGAGCATATTCCCATTGGACACAACGTAAATCATATATCGTATCCCAGGCAACAGAACAAGACATGAATAGAGAATGTGTCTTGCTTTATCAACTCAAATATACACAGGCAAGAAAAAATTACAGAAGAATAATTTACAATAGCCTGGAAGCTGTTAATTTAAACTGCAAAGAAAATACTGCGTCTGAACTGCAATAGTGTATCTTCCTCTAAAGTAGAAAAAATGGGCAACATACATTGATTTTCTCTTTGGAAGCCAAAGTTTTGCAGGATTAATTAGCAATCATGTTAATTAAGGAGTCAGGTCATTGCCACAGTATCATCAGGCTTGGCATGGTGAAAGATTTTTCAACCCATTTTACATTTATGACCTTTTTGCTTTTGGTCCATGTTTCTCAAGCAGCTTTGATCTCAGAATTGGCCTTCTGTTTAATTTGGTTTCCTTCTTGCTCTGGACCAGTGAATTTCAACTTGCCTTTCTATCTAAGTGATATGGTGGTGCAGGGCAATGAGATCTTCGCACAGAACATGTTATGTTTCGATTCATTCTTTTGCCATTGGAGTCTTACCTGTAAACATCTAATCCACACTGAGACTCTCAGAAGAGTGCATGAAGGAACTAAGATGAAAGTGAAATAGCATTTCCATGAGTCAATTATGCTTTGAAAATAGTTCTGATTTCACCCTGTTTACAACCCTTCATTGTGTTTCCTTATGACAAACTCAGCTGTGCAGAGCCCCATGCTGGGTCAGGAAACGGCAAAAGCTAACTCTCCCTCTTCCCCCACTCCAAGGAATAAAAATTTTCCACAGAATCTCTTTTGACACCACATCAGAAACAAAAGTTGAAATGTAAGCACTAAACTTGCCATCAGACCAACCTGCCTTCAGCACGACTTTATAACAAAACAAAGGCACACTCGATGAAAAATTGTTTGAATGCACTGTGAACCTGGGAATGAGAGGCCATGCTTTCTGCAGATCTAGCAGACTTGCGTATTTTATTTCTCTTGGTATTTTAGCCTGGTTCAATCCAATTTAATCCATTTTTCAATAATTTTAGTGATACCTGACAGAAAGGTGCCTCAAGAATAAGTAAGTTCCTACAACCTTCATGAAATCAAAGAACTCAGCAAAGGCGAGAACCTGAAACGAAGTCTGTCTTAAGCGGGGAAAAAATCTTTGCTCATTTGTCCCCCGTTAAGGCCCCTTATTTTGTTTTGTGGTTACCAGTCACCACGTGTATACCAGCACATACCATTTAGCATCACTCGCAGCACATGCTGCCTCTCATGGTACAGACAACAAGGAAATGGGAAGGAATACCAAGTACATGCTGAGGGGCAGGGAAATGTGGGATGGAACGGGAAGCACTGTGAAGAGATGTCGGTTGTTGCAGTAGCGTGAGTTGGGACACAATGTCATTACAAACTAGGCTTCATTAATTCCAATACTGACAAAAAAAAGGTTTTGCTGTTGTTTTTAACCAACACAACATAGACGTTACTGCAAAAAACCATGAATATGGAACAGTACATTAATACCGTATTCAAAATCTACTGCTACCAATGCAAAAATTCTGTGTCATTAATCTTATTCATAGCAGCCAGCTATCCTGTCTGAAGAGAGTATGCAAAGTATTTTTAAAGAAGTAGGCTTTTGTCCTATAACTCTACCTCGTAGCAGACAAAGAAGGTTGAAAGAATTTGATTAATTTGGGAGAAACAGCCTTATTCCACTATTTTTTTCATTGATAAACACATACATAAACACATGCACAGATTCTGTGTGTATACTCTTATAGCAGTAACAACACAGGAAATTTAAGTTGCCATTGGGCTTATGGTAAGCCAGTTATGGGTTGTTTGATCTTTTGGACTGACATTTTCAGGAAATCAATTCAAGTAACAAATTGCCAGGCAACTTTGCTAAAAGATAAATATTTAAATATTTCGACAGTAAGCTTTTCCCCAGATTCATATCCCATCCATCGCTGTTAAAGCAGACTAGGTAGTATCCTGGCAGATCGTGAACCTGGAGATATAAACTAAGTGTTAATTTTGTACTTCCTCTCCTATGCTTTGCACTGTGGTGGAAATATATTGTAATGAAACCGATCTGTAATACAAACAATACCGGAAGGAAAGCAGAACTTCACAAGCTGATATTCCTCAACCANGCTGATATTCCTCCACCAGTGTTTTTGCACAGATCAGAGCACAGGTCAGAGCACACCAAAGCAAGTTGGTCTGGTGCAACGTTTCATTGTACATTGTGAAAAGTTTATGTAAAATATCTGGTGGTACTCCTCCTACATGCGTGACTGGCCACCTTAAGTTAGGTATTGGACTTAATATTTAATCATTCTCTGTAACATTTCTAAGTCCTCACTTAAAAAGTAATAATGTGTCACATAGTCGAAAGACTGGAGGACTCTTACAGTCATTACAGAGACAGATATTAAGTAAGGGAGAACAGTCAGGTGATGGACATCTTGTCTTTAATTTTTGTGTTACAGATATCTGTTATGTTTTTCCAGTATTGCTTTATCACAAGTTCATGTTTTGATTACAATCTATGATGTTCTGCTCCTCAGCACTCTTACACACCGGTTCTGGATTTGACTTCAGAACAAAACCTTCAGAGCTTTTATTTCACTGTATTTTATTTCTGAGTTGAAATTCCAGTTCTACATTAGGCCTTTTACTGGACATTTCTCAACATATACATACCTGTGTGGGTGCTTTGCATTACCACTGTGAGAAGACCTGTTGCTTTAAGGAAAATACAATACAGCTCTCTACACACAGAACAAAGTACATTGAAATGCTGAAATTTTGCTTTATAAGACTCATTCATATGTCAAATATCAACCAGAGCTCTTCAAAATCAGTGGAAGCACTGTGATGAGTCACGCACGTTAGAGTGTTTCTAATGAATCTCTGCATATACAAAGGTCTTACATGATACACGTGGATAGCATCTGTGCTACTTCACTAGGTATTTCACTTACTGTTAATATAGAACATAATAATGTTTCCATGACAAACATATGGTATTTTTATAATGACTCATGAGCTATAAGTTTTAAATGTGATTCACAGAAACAACATATAGTGCTACAAAGACATCAAAACAATGTAAACAGCCAACAAATTTGGAATTTGTTAAGACTACCTTGTCCCTTTTTCTTCACCCAGATGAATGCTAATTGAGGTGAAAACAGGAGGAACCTATGAGGCCCAAACATTTCTTTAACCATTCAAAGGTAAAGTAGAGAAGAAAGAAAGCAGGCACGCTCAGGATAATCAGTAAAAGTAACTGCCATTTTATAAGGAAAATTATATTGGAAAAATCTTCTTTCTAACCATCATGCAGAAGAGAAGAAACAATAAAATCTCAGCTTTCTCATGGAGAAAAGAAAACATGAACATTCTTGCTTTTTGAAGAAAATGGTCTTCTCTGTTTTATTGCTATAATCCTCGCTTCCCCCACCACAACCCTGTGGTACAAATAACTCTCAGGGTTTGCATGATCAAAGCTTGGTTTGGTTTTGTTATTACTACTATAATATGTCTCACTGGAATAATGACATGACAAAACTACCTGGAAAGTGAGCTCTCAAATTAATGCTGAACTGAAGAAACACGTAAGTAACACACAAGAAGTGAAAGAGTTACTGGAAAAACTGACTTGGAGTTTATGTATTTCTTTAGCTTAAAAAATATATTGGTGGGAGGAATTACACCATCAATCTGGCATGCTGCCAGAATAAATAATTCAAAATACTGCTGTATATTCACGGTGCTACGGTATAATTTCTGTGTAATAAGTTACTTTTGTATCTAATTGATAGTGAAAAAAGAGAAGTACCATCTGATAGGTGTTACCTGTGGTGATTTCATTGCAACTCCTGTAAATGAGAAGATGAAGTCATGTTTTTAAAAAAACAGACATATGACTGACAAGCTCAGAATTTAACGGTATACTTTTGTAGACAGTAATCCTGACCATCAGAAGAAAATCCCACCAAGATTTTTGTTGAGAGAGATGTGAAAATCTATTCTGCAAATGCTTTTGCATTTAGGAGCTACTGATTAGAATATTTATTTACAGGACAAGAAACAGGGTTCTAAGCCTAAAGCAAAATTAATACTGTGCATGTCTATGTGTCCACTGGTCATATAATTTTTTGAGCTAAATATTTCCATTATTTAAATCTTTTTATGATGCCAAAACAATTGTACTTTATTTGCATTAGATTACTGTAAATTCATGGCCACATTCATCAGTGCTGTAATGAAACAGAGCATTCTTAAAGGGTGCAATGAAAAGCACCCTAAGTGCAGTGTGATTTGCACATTCCTTTGGTGTTGATTAAAATCTCACAAAAGCACACTGCAGTCTGCAGATTTTAGCATTTAATGTGTCACTGCCAAAATATTAATCCCTATTCCATTATGACTCATCATGAAGAAAGAGTTTTATTAAAACAATATGGTGAATAGCGTAAGATAATACAACAGCATCAAAAAATCTCATCAGAAAAAAAAAAGAATATGAACCAGATTTTTGAAAGCAGACACACAAAATATGCTTATGTACACTCAAACATGCAAACTTTTGAAATGCTGGCTCTGAAAGATAAAAATTATGTTTAAAAATAGTATTCAGTTCTATAGTGTATGGCATAAATCCAGGAAATATCTTAGATAATGTATCCACAGCCAGAAATCTTTCTCCAACTTGGCCTACGAAAACTCAGGGACAAGCTTCAGAAAGCAATCTTTTAAAACATAGTATCCTAAAGCTACACCTGTAAACAAGTGCACTATTTTTTACTCCAGTAAGCATGAAAGTTATTAATACAGTCACTGGAAACTCGTTAAGTTAAGCTAAGGCCAGGTATTTAATTTATCCTGAAAATGACCATAATTCACATTAGTAAGCATTCCTTATGGAAAATTCTGACCCTCAAACCCTGTCAGTCCATTTAATCAACCCAAGCGGATGTCGTGAGAAGATACATCATTGAAAAATAGGTAGTAGAGGTAGCAACAGAAGTGACAAACATAATGAAAAGTCACAGTTGTCAAGTATATCACTATAGACATTATGCTAGGAGTACGCACACACACAGTATGCTCCTTGCCACCTCTGAAAATCCTCATAAAGTGTAACTACTGTGCAAATCCTTTGAGCTAACCAATTGTCAGTATTAAGCCCTGTAATGTCTTGGGTTTGTAGACTTAAATTTGTGATTAGTAATTCCTTTTCTATTCCCCAAATAATTGCTTCTGCTTTGAGAATAACTGTCTGAAATAATGAAAAGACATTTCTGTAGTTTAAGGAGTTTCTTGACTGATGAGAAATAGCAAGCACCTCTTTGCAAGTATTGCAAAGTAAGAGTTTCTCAAAAAGATGTCGATTTGGAAAGTGTCAGGTAACTAAATGCAGCTACTGGCTTCCTCACTAACACCAGCATAAAGAAATGATTTGATACAGCTTAGCTCAGATTTGCAACTATGTAATTTTTATCTTTTTGAATGTGTTGAGGTACATTTACTACACATTTGCGCCAAGTGTTTCCAAAAATGTATACCTAAATCTTCTGTGGACCTTGTGTGTGAGAGAAAGCATGAGATGATACCAAATCTCTGCAAATAGGATTTTTTCAGGACACAAGAGGATGAGCTGGATAAGCAGAAGAGTTTCACAGGAGATACAGGAATAGGATTATCCCACCTTTTTAAGTGTTTCACATAGGTGGAAAGGAAAGAAGGGTTTTGTAGGCATAAAGTAGTAATTCAAAGGCACAAGAGTTGATATTCAGGTCAATAATCCTTTCAACAACTGAAACTTTCTGGTAATGCTAAATATTTCCTAGAAGAAGAATCCTTAAAACCCGTTATCATCGGTGAGACACATCTTGGCTTGTAGCTATTCTCTATTGACTGTATTTAAACTCCTTAACAGAGAATATTCTGATACATAAATACCAAAGAAACTCNTTTGAATGTGTTGAGGTACATTTACTACACATTTGCGCCAAGTGTTTCCAAAAATGTATACCTAAATCTTCTGTGGACCTTGTGTGTGAGAGAAAGCATGAGATGATACCAAATCTCTGCAAATAGGATTTTTTCAAGACACAAGAGGATGAGCTGGATAAGCAGAAGAGTTTCACAGGAGATACAGGAATAGGATTATCCCACCTTTTTAAGTGTTTCACATAGGTGGAAAGGAAAGAAGGGTTTTGTAGGCATAAAGTAGTAATTCAAAGGCACAAGAGTTGATATTCAGGTCAATAATCCTTTCAACAACTGAAACTTTCTGGTAATGCTAAATATTTCCTAGAAGAAGAATCCTTAAAACCCGTTATCATCGGTGAGACACATCTTGGCTTGTAGCTATTCTCTATTGACTGTATTTAAACTCCTTAACAGAGAATATTCTGATACATAAATACCAAAGAAACTCAAATGCAACATAAATTATTCAAAATTTTCTCACCTAAACTGTAAAGCAAAGTACTGTGTGATGTATTCTTAGTTAGGCCTTTTAGTGTCATTTACCAACTTACGCAAGGAAATCCGAAAGGAGATAGCTAGGCAATGTATTTGCACATCTGGAGCCCCAGGGGGTTTACGAAAGTTACGACTTCATTTCATATCATATTATAAATTTCAGGTGCTCGTCATACCAGTAGTTTAATTGTACTTCAAAGCTGCAATGGCTTTTTACTAGGAGAAAAACTAAGATGCTTTCCATGATTATGCCAAGTGATAATTTCCTCATCCACCATATTTCATACATATTGTATCACCAATATAAAATCCAGATCTGTCTTCAAGTTTCCATTTACTACAAGATGTATCGACATGGTATTCAATTATATTGTTAACACAGAAATTTTTTAAATATAATAAAATCTACAACAGCAAATGCTGCATTGGCATGTTATTTGATACTTTTGAAAATAAGGAGAATGTGGAAAGACTGAAGTCAGGTAGCACCGGTAAGGCTTAACAGATTTTTAGACTAATCAAGTGCGCAA